>JAHWFO010092549.1:3384857-3407598 GCA_023313115.1 Rhysida immarginata
ATTGGGAGAGTCTACATTTTAAGTAAAAAAAATATTAAACTGTTTTATGCAGATTTTTTTTTTCTAAATAAAATGTATTTATGCATTCTGTCAACATTCTTCTTTTTTTTCCTCCACTTTTAAATCTGGAAAAATATTGACATGTAAGACACTATTTATCTACAAAGTGTTCCTAAATAAAGTATTATGGGAGATACATTTTTTTTCTATACTGTGTAGTCGGCTAATTTTTAGAATCACTGATATAATTTTTTTCATATGTAAATAAACACTGTGATTTTAAAAAAAATATTTTTTCCCATAATTCTTTGATATATTCCAACGTCAAAGAATTAATTCATATATTATAAGATATTTTTCAGGCATTACGTCAAAAATTGTTTAATTATAAAGCTAAAATTGGACTTAATAACACGCTTGTTATATCTGCTCTGTGCGCTAATCAGATCTCGTGTGTGACGTCACGGGTTAGATCCTTTACTGGAATCGGGCCCGGTAAAGAAAAAAAAAAAGATCACGATGGCCCCGGAAGAAGGTTTCCAACATGTTAAGGTAAGCCTGTGACGTTATGGTGCCCTCAAAAAAGAACGGACCAGTGATGTCTCTTTTGGAAATCGCGCACCAAGCCATAACCTTTCGTGGATGAAGAGTGACTTATGGATCTCATGAGGGTGCTGGGAACCCCAAAAACGAACGTTGTGTTTATTAACGTTACCTGACAGATGTAAGAAGGCCTCATCTGACACCCACAGGTTGTCCACAATGTCCTGATTGGCTTCCATTTCTGCTCCAAACTCCATCGCAAATTATTGTCGCTTCTGTCTTCCAGTGTCTGTTAACTCCTGATAAACATGGATCTTATACGGGAGCAGGTGTAAATCCTTTCTCAAAATTCGCCATATCGTAGTATACGACAGCCTTTCTTCAATGGATAGGCGGCGAACAGATTTTTTTGGTAGGGGAATCGACCAACCTTGTGCGAACATTTTCGACAACTTCGGCCGTTCGAACACGAGCTTCGCTCCTGCCTTTTTTCTTGCCTTTAACACATCCAGTTGCACAAAATTGCTTGACAAAATCCATGATTGCTTGCCTGCCTGGTGCGTCTCGACACTTATACTCCTTCCGGAACTTTCTTTGTACGGTTACAGGTGATTTTGTCTCGAAATACCATTCGACAACCTTGCATTTCTGCTCTGTTGATAAAGCGGGCGCCATTTTTCAAGAAATACGATTTTCATGCAGCGCCGTTGCAACAATACAAACTCCAACTATTTAGAAATTCGACATGGCGCTCATATTCTTTCAATTGTTTATCCCTAATGCACGTCATTCGAGTTAAATGGTCAGAAATTGACTGAATCACCCTGTATTATCATGTTTTCTCCTGTGACTTTATGTGAACGGAAAGATGCAAATTATTCCGTGTTTTCATTGGAAATAGTAAAATCAAAATGACACTGTTCTGGAATAAAACAAAATCAGTGGGTAATGACAGCCATCATAAGCACTTAGGTCCTATACCAGGTACAAAATTTGTGTTAATCCTTGTAGCAGTATTAATCTCCTGATGGTTAAGGTTTATAGTCCTTTTATAAATAGTTGTGAGAGCAAGGGAAAATTGCATTGTATGCATCAATCACTGTACAGGGTATTTCTGAATGGTCTGTACAAACTTTCAGGATGTTCCAAGGATCAAAACGAGCAGAAAATGTCATATGAACATGAGGTCGAAAACATGTTTTTTCTAGAGTTATAATGGTTTGTAGGTGTCCTATAGTAGAAAAAGAGTTAGGACAATTCAAAGAACCGTCTGAAGAAAACTGCTGAGCGTTTGATGGTTTACAATTCGATGACCTCCAGTTTTTTGCTACATTTTCAAGCGTTGATTTTGCTGTTTTGTTCCGTTTTGAAGTAAGGCTAATTGATATGATAAGATCTTTAGTTATTGGACAAATTCAAAGTATCGTAACTCCAACTCCTATATGCTTTAACGTTAATTTCCTCTACTGCAGAACACCTTCAAATCGTTATAACTCTAGAAAGAAGCGTTTTCGACCCCATGTTAATATGACGTTTTCTGCTTGTTTTGATCCCCGTAACAAATCCTGAAAGTTTGTACAGACCATTCAGGAACACGCTGTAAACCTATACTTGAGGGACGCTTCAAAAATTTTCTCTTTGGCAACCATCAAACAATGCCCTTGTTTCGCGCTTGACAGTTGCAGCCTCATAACGTTATCCCACGCTACTTGAACATTGTTCGCTACGTTTTGCTACTTTAAGCTTTATGTACATTCTTGGGTAGCTTCTTGCATTATATAGTCACTTCTTCGGCGAGCTTCTTACATCACATTTCTTCGACTTCTTTGCCAAACTCCGATCAGCCACAACAGCTTCTCATTTCCACCATCATGAACAACAGGGCGAGTTTAAAGTCGCGCACATCAAAGTTTAGCTGAGAATACAAAAGCGTGTTCGTTTTACCAGATTTCGTGAGACTCTGCGAAGCATGGCAGTATTGATGTTAGAAATTGCTGTTGTGAAGTTCGTTTTCAGCTCAGCAATCGTGTGTGGACTATTCACCTAAACCACATTTTTCAGATTACCCTTATAGGAAGAAATCAGGGGGTGATAAATCTGGCGAGTGAGGGGGCCACAATCCCTAATTCGAAAAAGGACGTCATTTCCAACATTTATTGTAACACCTAAAGTTTGTTTGCTAAAAATAAAAGCCAACATTTCAACTAATCTTTGTCATACTTTACTTTCATTTAAATTCTCAAACTGCTACTTTTACGGGCAGCTAAATTTTGATGTGTGCGACTTTAAACTCACCCTACTGATTAGTTTAATTGCCTTCGAGAATAGGAAGGATTGGACTGTGAGGAGAAGGACTTGGCTACCCCTCCCTCCATTTGTTTTTTTTTGTCTTGTATACAATATGCTATTGTAGATAAGAGAAAGGCGAATGGTTCCCTACACTTTAGTTTACTTAACATTAATTTTCCATAAAACCCCCTTCAAATTATATGCATCTTCTTCTTTATCCTGTCGTTTAAAAAATAATTGCTCTCTGTATGATTGACATGTGAGACACTTCTTGACAGCATCCGTATTGGAAAACCACTTCCCTTAATCTGTCCTTCAACGGACCAGCAGAAGGAAGTCCGTCGGCGTCAAATCAGGGACCCTTCAAAATTTATTAAAGTTATTTGGAGCGTCCAAGCAAATTTTTGTCGGCATTTCCTTTCAAACCACACACTGGATCACTGACGCGCCTAAGCCAATGCCTCCCTGCTAAGATCAACTTGGCTGTTTCTCAACGCTGATGAATATCAATGGGTGCGCTATGCTCTCCATTCAGGAACTCAATCACGCACCGGTGCTTCAGACGTCGATACTCCCCCCCCCCCTCCATTTTGGACGGAGAGATTTGGTTGAAAAGCTAATGAAACTTGCAGTGGATGGGCTGAAAGGTTAAGAAATTTACAGAGCCACTAAGAAGCAGTTTTCACTGCCATGCAGGCAAGATAAAAAGTAAGAGGCATCTCGAAGAGCTAATTTTTGTCCTGTTTTTGCTTTCGGTTCAACTCTTAATGCTAACGGTTATTGGTTAGAATCCATGTTGAGGGGTAGTTGTTGTTTTTTATGTATTTTTAAAAATTTTTCTTTCATGCTTATTACTTTTTTTTTGACGATATGGTTATTATTAAATGTAGATCTTTCTAGATATCGATTTTTTCCTAGTTGATGCAGAGCACATGAAAGAGCACTTTATTAAACACATTATTGATTTTCTATCAAAATTCATAAAAGATTATCCTTTTAAATGCCGTTAATAAAAAGCCTATGAAATGATAATAAAGAACTTTTACAGAGGTGATTGAAGTATGACGGAATGGAAAATATCTTAACTTCTGATTTTGCGTATATCACAACCAAATGTCAATTAATGCAATCGTCCTTTCTGATGATTCTTATGGTAGTGAATTTCGTATATTCTCTTCAATTTTACAGGAAGTTTTACAGATTTTCTGATGTTTTGGCTAGTTTTCAACAGAAGATTTGATAAGAGACGATTTTACTTCGTATGAAACGACCGTTTTATCAAAATTCTCGACTAATTGTGTATGCTCGTTTCAAAAGGCTATCCAGATAAAAGGCGCAATTGAAGAGAATTCAACCGTGGGCACCTTTAATTTATTTGCCTTTGGCGGGATTTGATGGAATCTTCTATAGTTGTATTCAGGTTCTGGATTCTCCATTATCTTGTTAATTCGTCCGATAAACAAACGGTCGAAGGAAAAAAAATATTAAAATTTAATTCGGGATGCAGGACAGTACTTAAATCGATGACCTTAGTATGATTAAATTTTCAAAGGCTAATTAGAGTTTTCAAAGGCTAATGAACTTTTTATCATTTTTCAGAAAGATTAAGTTCATTTTGAACATTTTTCTGGCATTTATTATCATTCTCACCCAAATTCTTCATTTAATTCATCACAGAATTCAGACAGTAATTTAGAATTTAGCAAGCCTACATATAGTGGTTAACTAAGTGATTTTTGTGATTAGTTTGTCGATGATGATGAAACTTACTATAATATGCGTAGATTTTGTACTCATATTAGCGTCAAATACTTTAGAGGCTTAATCCTAGCGATGAAACAAGAAAGAAAAATAAGAAAACCAGAATCTTGCCCAGGAATTTAGGGAACTGCAAGACACGATTCTAAAATAGCTTCAGACATTTCAGGAGACTTGAAAACTCAACAAATTAGGGTTTTTCTTTTTTCAACCGTGTAATTTATGTATTCGTACGATCAAAATAAGAATTCATAACTGGTGTCTGAATGTTTTTCCTATAAATAATTAGAGCTGCTAGCATTGTCATCTGTGGCGATAAATGAGCGCTCAGAAGGCACTCAATCTAAAAGCGTTCGTCATCTATTTTCGGAGATGGTGATCAATGTAAACCAGTTTGTAATTGGCTTTTGGAGTGGGTATCCTCTGAGTCTTTCAGTAAGCACTCGATTTACGATCACAGTCTAAAGTAATGGATTTCTCTACAACGAAAACGCAGCGTAAAAAACGCAAGCATCTACGTATTTTAAAATGCAATTTAAAATAGGGAAAACTTTCATTAAATTTTATTATTGGTAAAAAACTATCATTTAACAAGTTCAAAGTCGGTTTAGTCATTCCTGAGGGATATTTAAGAAGTTTTCTGTCCATTACGAATAGAAACCGATAAAAGATAAGAACAAAAACGAGGAATCTGTAGATAATAATTCAAGCAATACTGGTATTTCATATAAGTATGGGTCGGAGGCTTAGTTGACAAGATCGGAAGTGTGTTACCTTGTAAGTGAACACATGCCAGCTGTACCAGTGAAACAAACAAATGATAACGGAACTAAATTGCCTAAGAAAGCACAACGTAGAGCGCACATGTATGCTAAAGAGGTTGCTCAAAGTTGCTTGATGCAGAAAAGTTTTGGCAGTTACTACAGTGAATCCAGCGAAAGAAAAACTATGTCGAGGTCGGGAAATTCAAAATGAGCCAATCAAAGCGATTTAAATCAACCCTAAATAATTTTGAATTGGCTAATTTTGAGTTAATGATCCTGACATGGTATTTCTTTTGTTGGATAGACTGTAGGCTGCTACTTTTGTTACCAGAGAGCTGATTTACCAGAGCTAGTAAGAAGCAGTTCGCAACTTACGACGTCACAATCATGAAGAAAATTTTTGGTTGAGCATAGATAGTTTGCTTCCAGCAAGCTTTATTCAGGGTTCTGCGTAAAAGCCCTCCACTGTTTAAGAGAACACTGTTTAATATAGTATGTTGACTCCGATCTCATTTGTTTGGGGCTTCAATAAGCTGGTGTTTCTAAATGATGGACTTCATTTAGTATTCGGATTTTATTAATAAAGTGCTACTAAGAACTTACACAATTTAACAAATGATTGGAGTTTTATTTATATAAGAACATTTGTAAAGATATTTACGAACTATAAACGATTTATTTATCTATCTTCAAAAATATTAATCGTTAAAATGGCATATACGCTTGAAGTGATACACCATCGCCGACAGCTCATTATAACCAAAGAAAGAAATTGAATAAACATTCTCGTTTCATCCTATTATTCACCTGGAGCGATGCTTGCATCCATTGAGAATACATAACGCTCTCGGAGAACTTCAACATCTGGCACAGCCGGCATGGTCTTGTCGCTCTCGGAACCGGAGAGTCGCGGTTCAAATCCCGTCGAGGGCACGGATGTTTGCGTTTGTCCCTGGGTTGGCGCAACGATGATGTAACCCTCTTTAAGAATAATAACAATAATAATAACAACATCTGGCACATGTCTTTAAATCTCCCTAAAGAATTCCATAGATCCTCCCCAACCCACTGGATGGCAATTGTCCTATCGATGGACCGGAAGGCATGGTCCAACGGTAGTCGTGGTCACCACGTTCATCGGATATTACCCTTAATTTTTATGGGGTATGCCAAGCACAGTGTTCAGTTCACCAGCTCCTGATATGGAAATTTTGAGGCAAGAATTAGTAGAGATCGAAGCAACGTGAGAGAGACCGACTATCTCTTACAATGTCAGACGTACTCCAAACAGTCAGCGGATGAGCAATGTAACAAAAAAAAAACCTTTTAGAACTGTGATAAAAATTGTAAAAGTCCTATATTTCTACTTAGCATGATTTTTCTATAATAAACAAGTGATTTTACTGAAACAACGAAGGGCTTTATGCTTGCTCTGATTTTCGTTACTATGAAATTCTTTTTATTGGGTAAGCTTATTAAAACAAGGTGGAGGTCCGTTTTTTACAAGCCAGTTGGTTTCCCATTATTGAAGAGTTATTGATGATTTTTTAAGACAGCGAATCAATGGTTGATTGAGATTTTTTCATTACACTATTTATTTTTAATTATACAGTAATTGAAGAAATTGATTAAAGTATATTTTTATATAAATGTGTTTCATGCGTATTGTTTTATGAAGAACTCTGAAAAAAATAAGTTTTTAAATAAGCATGATTGTTAATCGCTTATGCTTGAATGCTCAACTATGCAATAAGATCTAAGGCCAATTCCACTTTAGATTTGGTATCACGGATTTTTGATTTCGAATAATAACGTTTCTGGTGTGCTGAAAAGGATTGAGGGGAGCTCGTTCAAGGCAATTCTGTCACGCGTCATTGGCATCTCTTACGAGATTATTTCGGGATGACTAACGACAAGTTTGTGCGTTACTATATCTCGGTGTTTAATTGTGAAGTTAATGCCAACCCCAGCGAAACCGACATCCAAGCGAAATTGATTTCATTATTAATTTTCGTTTCACTCTCTAAAGATTTCTTTGTAAAACTTCGCTGAATGCTATTCATTACTTGTTTACGCTGGATTTCGAAATTTTATACAGAACTTTAATTCGGTGACCATTAAACGAAGACCAGATTTTATTGGTTCGCCAGTTCATTATAAAAATTCAGTGAGGTTATCGAGTAAATTTATGACAACATCCTGAATGCATCTTTCGACAACATCCATAGGCCGAGTATATTGTTGCTGACCGAGAAATTTTTTACACAATAAAATTTTGTTGTCCCTATGAAATTTATTTATTCACCTGTATGCGAGTGTGGAGGCCACGGCAATGGTCCATCGCGACTTTTCCATCGACCTGGAAAAGTGTGGCCACAATAAGCAGGAACAGTACGGAGAAAATGCGACAGTGCGACATCCTGTTGGAAATTTCTCATTAGATACAAAACGTCAAATCCCTAAAATTAACGAATCTTTAAAGGTATTAAGATGTACTAACGACTCCATAAAATATGACATCTTAGAAGGTTTAGAAATTTACAGAGACAAAAAAATCAACTCAAATGGGTTATTAATTAAGCAATGAGATCTGGAAGCTAACCTATTATGGGAACAAATTAAAGACATAATCTTACTTTGTTTTACGTCATTGTTTTCTTAACAATACAGTTTTGTCAATTTTAATAATACAACTATTGTTTACACAAAAATTCTTCTCACCTATTAACTTTCAAATTTTATATCTGTTCATTTCCAATATTCATTCTACGTATTAGGAGCTTTAGCAGGAAGCTACTTATAAGAATGCACGCTTGGTCTGTATGTTTATTCGGCCGTCCGCCGTTTTCACGATAACTTGAAAACGGATTAACTTTTTCAAATTCTGTTTTCAGAAATATGACCATCAAGGTCTTAGGTCGGCTGTATCAACTTTTCAGGCTTTTTCGTGGACCCCTTCAAGTCAAATTCACGTGCTAAAACAGTGACATGTCCTATAACAATCGAACACGCGCACGTGAAATCGCCTTATCGATGCTCAATCATTATATTGCGTTGAGCAATAAAATAGACGTAAATTTGGAAAGAATTAAATGAATTTCCGTTGGTTATTAGTAACTTTAGCTAGACTTTAAATTTTCGAATTTAATATTACTTCAACGTCACAGCTAAAGCTCCTTCTTGAAATGTTTAGAAGGTTTTATTATATATCCTAGTCCCCGAAATAATCATTGGGCCATATGTTCTTTGTAATTTTATTACATTAAACATTAGCTTAACTCTTCAACTGATAACTTAATTATGAATAATCTGGCATTGACATTATGTATATTTTAATTACAGAATAGAAGATTACTAATTATTGTTGAATTTTCATTAGTAGGATTCGGCATGAAGACCATAATTATCTTTGCAAAGTTCTAATCGTTAAAATTAGTTTTCGCTGTGGATGCATTCTAGAAAATCGCCACACGCGTAGACTTCTTAAAACTCTTTAAATCTTGTAAAATCTAAAAATGATAGCTGTTTTATACGCAAATTAACTTCTGTGCACTGATACCTTTGGAAGGTTGATTTTGTATGCATCGATCTGAATATTAGACTTCTAAGCATTCTTCTTTACGTTATCATCCTCTTGACGTAAACCAAATAACTATTGCTACACGCTCCTCTTTATTTCATCTTAAAGGGTCTGCAAAAGAAAACTACATAAATTGGACCATTTTTAGTAGCATAGTATTTGACTTTGTCCATCCTGTACTGTATAACTTAAGAGAAAAATGGGAGATAGGCAATATGAGTAAAAAGTCTCCTGGGTAAACTGAAGGAAAATATTGAATAACTCATGAACAGAAGATCAAAAAAATTAGTTAAGCCATCGTTATCCAACAATATAAGGGTTTTAGCATGAAAATGTTACGAGCAGTAGCGGGAGGATTCGCTATACTTCAAATAGAGTTCTTTAAAATCTGACCTCAGTCAAACTCTGACGTCACAAATTGCTCCACGCAATCAAAACTCCCTCGACATGAAAGGAAGTCAGTTGGGGAAACCACAAAAAACACATGTTTGGCCCACCCTAGAGGATTCGCTATATTTTTCGCACCGTCCTCTGTATAGGGCCTACGTGTGTACAAAATTTCAAGCCTCTAGGGCAATCCTTTCAAAAGTTATGGCGTGTGACATACATTACATACATACATCTGTACCGTCGTTAATGGCGTTTTAGATTATGGTAAAACCCTAACAAGAAAGCACAAAGGGAAATCTTGCCAGCACGGGAAAATTAAATTAATATAACCTAGTAAATAAATTCAAAGATGTAAAAAAAAACAAAATCAATAAAAACAAACCTAGAACACTATTATTTGATAAATCAAATGAAATAGACTCAGAGATTGGCCCTTTGCCAGTATTTAACTATTTATTAAAAGGCCCTTTTTATATTTCTCACAGCTGTTTAATTTAATTACATCGAGCCTGATTTAAACAAATTTCCTGAATTGGCAGACCAAAGTTACTGCGATCCATTTCCGAAACGTATTTCGTAAAGCTCGACCCTTCCGATCTGCTATATTTTATGTGAGGCAAATGGTCTTTCTTTATACAAGGTGATTCAGTCAATTTCTGACCATTTCACTCAAATGACGTGCATTAGGGATAAACAATTGAAAGAATATGAGCGCCATATCGAATTTCTAAATAGTTGGAGTTTGTATTGTTGCAACGGCGCTGCATGAAAATCGTATTGTTGAAAAACGGCGCCCGCTTTATCAACAGAGCAGAAATGCAAGGTTGTCGAATGTCATTTCGAGACAAAATCACCTGTAACCGTGCAAAGAAAGTTCCGGAAGGAGTATAAGTGTCGAGACGCACCAGGCAGGCAAGCAATCATGGATTTTGTCAAGCAGTTTCGTGCCACTGGATGTGTTAAAGGCAAGAAAAAAGGCGGGAGCGAAGCTCGTGTTCGAACGGCCCAAGTTGTCGAAAACGTTCGCACAAGGTTGGTCGATTCCCCTACCAAAAAAATCTGTTCGCCGCCTATCCATTGAAGAAGGGCTGTCGTATACCACGACGTGGCGAATGTTGAGAAAGGATTTACACCTGTTCCCGTATAAGATCCATGTTTATCAGGAGTTAACAGACACTGGAAGACAGAAGCGACAACAATTTGCGATGGAGTTTGGAGCAGAAATGGAAGCCAATGAGGACTTTGTGGACAACCTGTGGGGTGTCAGATGAGGCCTTCTTCCATCTGTCAGGTGACGTTAATAAACACAACGTTCGTTTTTGGGGTTCCCAGCACCCTCATGAGATCCATAAGTCACCTCTTCATCCATGAAAGGTTATGGCTTGGTGCGCGATTTCCAAAAGAGGCATCACTGGTCCGTTCTTTTTTGAGGGCACCGTAACGTCACAGGCTTACCTTAACATGTTGGAAACCTTCTTCATCCCCGAGCTGCGAAGAAGGCGTTTACCACTTCTACATCAGTGGTTTCAACAGGATGGGGCTAGGCCTCACACCACTAATGAAGTGCTAGACTTTCTCAATCAGAAATTCGGAAATCGTGTCATTTCAAACAGGTTTCCAGATCGATTCGGGGGTGGCTTTATTTGGCCCCCTACGGGTCCTGACCTAAACCCATGTTATTTTTATCTCTGGGGGTTCCTTAAAGACAGTGTTCCTTACAGCACCAAGAACCCTAAACCAGCTGCGACAAAGCATCGTCAAAGCAGTTGAACAGATAGATTACCGACTTTTCCAGAGGGTCGGATAGCGTCTTAGGATTTCCAAAATATGCCTTTAAAAATGTTCTCACTTTAAAAACTCTTTTTCATGAACCCCTAAATACATAAGCTAGACTTACGCGGAATCCTTTCTACTTATAAGAAGCTTAGGCTTAGAAGAATAAGTTGCGACAATATCTGAAAAGCCATTGAATCATAAACAATTCATTTTGTCGGATAAAGGAACACGAAGAAGGCGATGAACCTTAGCGTGGAGGGCAGTATACGAATATTTATAGTTAGGACAGCGAACAGAATCATTCATCATATAGCGATGATTGTTGGCGTCTTTTCATAATATAATCCGAATTGTAACCTATCATTAGGTCTAATAATATAGAAAAGGAAGACTTATTGATTTCAATTTTATGAATGAATTTGATTGTAGAGACTTTTAGTTAATTCGCTGAGGAAAAAAAATCAATATCCCATCGATTCGTGTCAAAAACAGTTAAGCTGTCATCCACGTATCTAAAACATTTGTGGGGGGAAATAAGGAAGGATGATAACTAATTTGTTCTCGATTTTACTCGGAAAGATTAGAGCAGCGACAGCGAAAGTCGTGATACCTGGCTCGAGCCCAGGTCGCGGATATTTTCATTCACTTTTCTGCATTGTAAAATGTTTGAAGAATTTTCATCAATTTCATCAATCTAAGTCAATCTGATTCATCAATCTACATTTAATCATCGGTAAATCTAAATTACATTCAACTTTAGCGAGAGCTTCTTGTGTCAAAAGCACACCAGTTGTTATCTCGCACTGTATCCGTATGCATGTGCAGATGGACCAATACTGTGTGTCTCTTTAACGATACATAGAAACTGGGTCGAGAACATCAGGGTTGGGGACGACGTGGTGGAGCCAGTTGCAGATTCAGTCTTTGAGATGATTCGGGCTTATAGTGAGAATGCTACAGGAACATGTATATAAGAAGGTGTACAATGGTGCTGTGGTGGGCCGATGCCCGAGGGGCAGGCCTAGGAAAACTTTGACGGATCAAGTGAGTATTTGAAAGCCAAGCAGATGTTAGTTTACGCGATCGAAGGAAGTGCGCACATTGTGTTATGAATGTTGTGAAAGCGAGTGAGGGATGCAGAGATCGTGTGTTGTGCAGTATGATTGTGAAGTTTATGGTGACTGAGGTACAGGATACCGATTCGTTGCCTACCCCATCTGGGAATGGCGTGATGGAATTGATTGACTGATATTTGATGGGAACGGGACACACGAAGTAGTCCACCTTTTGCGCAGCTGATGATATTCTGACTGATGAGGTTTGATGGCCAGAATAAGCAATGTATATTGTGGCGAAATATGTATACAATTGGAACGTGACAATGTATGGGGAAAGCTCCAATTTAAATTAAATTTAAAACCCGTGTTGATTTTTGATTACAATAATAAATGGAAAATGGGTGTTTTGGAGGATTTTTTCACGCCATATCTCCGATATTAATTATTAAGTAGAGAAAAATAGCAAAGAAAATTCTACGGGCTGGACTCGAACCAGGGACCTTTGGATTACCGTCCCGTCCCGATGCTATAACCACTAATTTTCTTTGCTGTTTTTCTCTAATTATTAATATCAGAGGTATGACGTGAAAAAACCCTCCAAAGACCCATTTTTCATTTATTATTATAATGTTATTCGCCATTTAATCGTGAAGATAATCCTGGCTTGCGAACAAGGAGCCACGCTTTAACCTATGCTCATAGGACATATTTGATAGCGACAGCTTCCATGTAATGGTTATAGCATCGGGACGGTAATCCGAAGGCACCTGGTTCAAGTCCAGACCGTGGAATTTTTTTTGCTATTTTTCTCTATTTAATGATTATTACAATTAATCTCGCCTTCATCATTTGGAATATTTTTTATTCAATTTTGGCTACCATTCCACCAACAACAAATCATTTCGTCACTCTTTAAATTCTCAGAAAACTCGTTACCTTATAAAATGAGTACGTGTTGACTGAATTAATTTTTTAATTAAAATTTTAATTAAATTTCATTGGTAAGATGAAAATTGCTGCTTCTTTCAATTAATAGGGTATTAACTTTTATGAAGCTGGCGTGCAATATTCGTAAAGAGCGTTTATAAGTTTTGAATTATATATAGGCTGATTAATCCGATTCCCTGTTTGATTTGAATTGATTTGTTTGTATTTAAAAAGTGGTTAGGAAAATTCAGCAATCCACTCAAAATTTGATTATTATCGATCCGCGTTGCTGCACATATTCTTTCTCTTGTTAATTAGTATTCAGTCATAAACAATGGGCAAAAGCATTCGGGAATTTGTCCCGATGAGAGTTCATTTGTTTACTTATTCACTCTGGATCTAAAGTATAAGACAATAATTAACGAATTAATTAATAAGGACAATCCTTTGTAGCATTAATTAATTATATTAATTAGGCGTATATTGCAGAGAAGCCAGGAATAAATAGCGAAATAAAATCTTTTCATTTCTCAGTTATGACTGCCAGGCTTCGATCAATTTAAGACAATAGACAGTACTTGTATCATATGTTTATAAGAGAGAGTGGGGATAGTCTTGCCCAGGAACAGTTTAGTTCATTTTAAAATTTCTCTCCATGTGTACCACCAAATGATCTTACACCTATTTTCGAGATGCGCCTTAACTTCTGTTAAACAACTTGGATATGCTAGCTACACAAATATGGAAACAAGTATTAATTACAACAAAGGTCAATTAAATTATCCAGCTGAGGTAGTACGAAATAAAATCTATATTATTAAAAGCCAACGTGTCTGTCTGTCTGTCTGTCTGTCTGTCTGTGTGTATATTCGCGATGATCTCTACATGATGCTTTACTATAGTCCGGGAAAGGTTTTTTTATTACTATGTCATGGATTTCCGCGGGTTGCACGGGGTTTAGGAGTGAAAAGCCACTGGATCTGATGGTCGAATCCAGGCGCAGATGATTTAATATTTTTTTCTTTCATTTATATAATTTTTCACTTAATATCGACACCCGACATGAAGTCATGTGTTATTTTTATTCCGTTTAACCCACACTTTGTTTTTTTTTTCTTCCCCTAAACTTGGGCATTCATCGTGTCATCTGGTATTAATGTTGAATTTTTGTTTATTTATAATTTAAGGAAAATATAATTTTTGTAATAAGTCTTTCATCATTGCAACAATAAGAAATTCAAAAAGGAACATCTACATTTACATTATAACGGATTTCTAAATAAACTGCGTGTTGCAAAGTTATTTTTATAATAAGCCTCTAATTGTTGCAACAAGGTGGAATTTGAAAAGGAGCATTAACAATGGAACGGATTTCTCAATGAAGCACGTTACAGAATTTGTTCTCGGATTCGAGTTTCTTTGTTGTTTAGCGAATATGCCCAAAGCCTCCTAAAGATAAGGCCTGAGCGCGAAAACGTTAGACATTGTTACATCATCATCCGAAGATACGTTTAATTGCATTTCAGGGCTTATTATTGGTAGATATGCGATTAAACGTATCTTCGGGTGATGATGTAACAATGTATCACGTTTTCGCGCTCAGGCCTTATCTTTAGGAGGCGTTGATATGCCCCGACGAAGAAGTGCTCTTGGAAGCGAGGTGTGCAGCTGAAATCCGAGCAAACGAGTCATTGGAAGAAACAACAAACAGTCTAAAGAGAGAGAGAGAGAGAGAGAGAGAGAGAGAGAGAGAGAGAGAGAAGCACGAGGTATTCGTCAGCAAAAGAATAGAGAAAATATGGCTGAAGTAAGACAAAGAGAAACACTTGAACAACGTGCAGAAAGACAAGAGCAAGACCGCTTTTCGACATGAAGCTTTTAGAGCAAACGAATCTCCTGAAGATATACAAGCACGTCAACTCCATTCGGCTTGCATTTACTATGACCATCAATAAAACACAAGGACCATTAAAGTAGCGGGAGAATCCGTGCTTTGCTCCTGGCGGATCAACCAAAAATGTCGTCTACAAAAGTCTTGGAAGATAATGAACTGCATATTAGATTTGATAAGTGCATATTGACAATACATTCTCATCAATAGAATTATCTTCAAGAGAATCAACATTCAATATCTTTTCACTCTTCTAGAACCAACGGCAAATCAGACTTTGTGCATCCCAGTCAACAAAACGAGTCTCAACCAAAATCTACGAACTAAAGTCATCAAGGAACAATATCTAATTTTTCCATCATTCTATAAACATTGACAATAAAAATTCTATCATCCAATTTAAATGTTAAATTTATTTCATTAATTCCAATTTTTCCAAACTAGAACTAAATCTAAATTAATAAAATTTTGCAAACATTCCGAGAAAGAGCTTTAGCTGTGACCCAGAAGTACAATTATTAAAAGCGATCGTCGCGTGCAAACAATGCTTAAAAGATAAAGTTCATATGAACATGGGTTCGAATTTGAACGATAACAGAGATATGAACAGAAATAAAAATGCCGCCACTAAGATCAACAAGTTAATAACTCAGGTTCTATAACACCTAGGATAATGAAGTTTGGGAGAATAATAAGGTACATAAAATTGTGTATACGGTTAAAATTTGATCGAATTCCAACGAGTAGTTTCCGAGTTAACGCAGTCAACATCGTAACACGTGCTCACATGTGAGTACTAACCACTACGTTGACTACGTAATTCGGAAACTACTCGTTGGAATTCGATCAAATTTTAACCGTATACACAATTTTATGTACCTTATTATTCTCCCAAACTTCATTATCCTAGGTGTTATAGAACCTGAGTTATTAACTTGTTGATCTTAGTGGCGGCATTTTTATTTCTGTTCATATCTCTGTTATCGTTCAAATTCGAACCCATGTTCATATGAACTTTTTTGCTTAGAATCACCCATACTACCTCCTCTAAAAGTTTGTGACAGGGTTTCCGATACATCCCGGACGCCCGGACACCTGGGTGCCTGCCTCCCATTGGGATTTCAACCTTGACATCTTGGTTTTCTTTAAGACACCTTGTGACAGCATGCCTGTCCGTGTGTCTGCGATAGCCCAATTGGTAGAGGTGTCGGGCATATTATACCCGAGGTTCCTGGTTCGAATCCAGGTCGCAAAATTTTCTTTCATTTTTCATTGAAAAATCATTATCTGAAGTTCGGAGGTTCATCTCTAGTATATAATTATTATTTATTTGCAAGTATGTAAACAACCATTTTAATCCTATAACTTTTTTAGTTCTGCAATAAGTGCTAAAACCATAATCATAAAGTAAACAAAAGCTTAATTTACTTTATTGCATCACCGATGTCTTAATGTTTAAAGACATTTTTCACGTCTTATATCCGGGTGCTCCCAGATGAGCAAATATGCATCTGAAAGTAGATGTGCTCTTTCAAATGGTATAAAAATTTAAATATTAAAATGGACAGTTATTCAGACTTTTTGTCCTAAAGAGACTCTATTTTTAATATGCTTATTATTAGATGCATATTCATAAGTCTATAACTTTGCAAATGCAGGTTTAGGAAAGTTCATTTAGTGGAATTATTAACAGGCATGATCGAAGTAACTATGAAAAGTTCTGAGGAACAAAATCAATTTGCCTTTAAACTACAGCCTCCTAAAGTATAACCAAAATTTGTCGCGAATGCGAAACGACAATTTTTTTGCCATGTTTGAGCTTCACCTGTACAAAATATATTTTAATGGGAACTCGACAAACTGCAGTATTTGAATTGAAAAGTTTTACTAGTTCGTATAATGTCTTGCCAACAGCTGCAATAATGAAGGAATGGCATCCTATGAAACATCCCTTTTTTGTCGGTTAGTGTCGGCCATTGTGAAAGTGACCTCTCTTAGAAGGACCCTAGTTCAGCAACTATGCAAGATATAGCTTTAATATTTTGCACAACTTCATTTGAAGATCTAACAAGCATAGGTACAAAATTTAAAGAATTTGGTGACGATTTTTTACATTGGCCCACTTGACATGAAATGACCCAATATCTTGATATACACTGTTGACGGTCACTTCTAGAGCACGTGCATTTGACTTGAAGGGATCCACGTAAAAACCTGAAAAGTTGATACAGCCGAGCTATGACCTTGATGACATTGTCGAAAACAAAATTTGAACAAGTTAATCCGTTTATAAGTTATCGTGCAAACGGCGGACGGCCAGACGGATAAACGTACAGGCCAAGCGTGCATTCTTATAAGTAACTTTCTGCTAAAGCTTCTAATAATAGTCAGTGTGGGTCTGTTTGTCTATCTGTCTATCCATGTATATATTCGCGATAATCTCTACAATCGCGAAACCAATGGGCGTCAAACTTTTCATGGTGCTTTAACATAGTAGTGGAAAGGTTTTTTACTACTTTGCCACGGGTTTTTCATGCAACCATATACATTTAATTTTCTGAATTTAACAATAATACTACATGCAACAATATGACAAGGCAACAATAACAAACAACAATCCACTCTTACACAGAACAATATTTAAAATTACAAAAAATATGACATTTTTCATGCAACGGATTTTTTCATGGGAGAAGTCATGGGTGAATTAAACCCTGCACAGTTAGTCAAAGCTGGCAAAAAGTCAATTTTAGTTACCCTAAACAATCTGTATATATTCAATCAACCCGAACAAAGCGAAATCGAGTATAGGGTTGTAGTTGTTTCAGGGTCTTACCACTCTGTGCTCAATTTTTATTATTTATTATTTTATTCTAGGGTTCTTGTGTCTTGTACTTGTTTTTTTTTTCTCCCCTACATCCATCATCTAGTCTAGGATACTAAGGTTTATTTGTAAAACGCAACTACGAGGTGAAAAATAATGGCAACCGGTGGATAACTGAAGCAATGATTTATTTAGGCAAGAATATGAATTATTCTATGATTATGATGGACAATGGTGTATGCTACCAGCGGGTCCGTTTCCAGTGACTGCTGCTATTTCTGCAACTCCAGAAAAATGCTGCCCTCATAGTGCCTGCTTCCTTCAAGGAAACCGTCACATAAACTCATGTCTGGGGAATAAGGTGCCACTTTTGGTACAGTTTTAAGTAAAGATTGCAAGAGCATATTCTTTCTTGCACGTCGTGCATCCTTCACTACTTGCCGGTTCTTCCCGATCGCTGCGAAAAGCCTTGACCCATCGTGCAATTGTACGACAGGGTAGCGCTTCATTGGCGCTTGCATTCCTAGTCAGCAGTCCTCTGCATTGCGACCATAGGCTACTTCAGTTTTCAGCCAGCTCTGTTGTTCAACCTTCGTAAACATGCTTTTAGTTCGGCATAACAAACACAGAAACCTAACGAAGTAAGCCTCCTAGTCGTTTTCGTATATTGAATTTGTTATTATCAGAGGGTGGCGCGGATCTCCAGCAGAAACTTTATACGTTGCCTCGTTGCACACTCTTGCCTCTCTATAAAAGTAATCCATTGAGAGAAATGTAAATTCACAAAATTTATTAAGTAATATTTTAGACAAAACTATCCGTACCTCATATGTAATTGAGGTCGATACTTATATTTAGCATAGTCTTAGAAGAATAACAAGATTTCAGAAGAAAATAATTTTCTCATAACTAATTCAGTCGTCTGAAAACGGGCGATTCTATAGCGTGGGCGTCCATGCAAAATGAAATTTGTTCTTAAAGTATTTTCTTAATGGAGCTGACATTTACCTTCTGTAATCGTCAAACTAATGAAATGAATTTGAAAGCTATTGGCAGCAGAAAATGGAGTTAACTCGGAAATCTCAGATAAGAAAGGACTTTGTGCTAAAGCTTAAAAGTTGGATAGACGTGAGCAGAAAACTTGTATGGATTCGCTAGAGAGAGGCTAACAACAAATGAATTTCAGCAAATGAAATTAATTTTCCTGCAATGTCAATTAAAAAAAATCTTTAAGAACGCACGATTAATAAATTATGCCCTAGGGGTATTTTCCCATTTTCTCTTAAAGAAAAATTTTCAATATCATCTTTTTTTTCCTCGTTAAATTTAAAATGTGAAGTCTCATATTATGTGACGAGCTTTAAAAGAAAATTTATAATTACTTTCTTTCTAATAGAATATAATGTCCGATCACAGGATACCCGAAGTCGAAGATTGCACAGAAAACCTGCGTGACAATATTTTTTTTTAATTAATAAAATTCACAACGGCCTATTATATCTTTTTCTTTCTGACAATGTCGCTTGTAATTTAACTTTATTTAAAAGTTACTGTCCATTTAACTGTTAACTATAAATAGGGGCTGTTTATTTAAATCCGCGACTGAAAAGCGAAAGTGCTCATTAGCGCGAACCAATTGAATTTAGTAAACATACACGTGCTGAACTGTTTTTCTTCCTAGAATATGATGGAAGAAGAAATTAGCTATGATTTACTATCCAATGTAAAAGGAAAATTTTGTTTACTTGGTCTACTCAATATATTTCATTAATTTTTTTTTAAATTATGTTTTCTCTTTCGCTTCGGTTTTGCTGTTTATTTCGTTCCACCGAACCGTTGAGATGGTGTCATCAAAGTCTCATTAGTTTTCAGTTCATTTAAGGCGGATTGTTGCATTCGAAATTTTCGGAAGGGGGTGGGGCGGCGGCTTTCAATTCAGTGTACTGATGTAAATGAGGAAGGAAGCGGCCCTTTGATTTATTTCAGATTGCAAAGAAGGGCTCTTAATTTATTAAAAAAATATTGGGATTGATAAGGTGAAATGATAGTTCGTCTTTGAGTAATTTCTTCTCATATGACATTTCATTCCCGTTTACCAAGAAGAAGCACAAACATTTTCTTTGTTGCTTCTGTGACATCCTCTACCTGTTCCATTTGATTTGTTTAGGTTTAATTAACTCCACGATCTTTTTAATCGGAAAAAGGACTTAAACGGAAATTACATAAGCTTTAGAGGGATTGTCTGTTCACTGTATTTCAGCGATGCATATGCATTTCTCTCTTTTTAAGCTTTTTACGCTCTCTCTCTCTCTCTCTCTCTCTCTCTCTCTCTCTCTCTCTCTCTCGTGTGTGTGTGTGTGTGTGTGTGTGTGTGTGTGTGTGTGTGTGTGTGTGTGTTTGTTTGTTTGGTGGGTCTCTACAATAAAAGGTCGCGACTCATAAAATATTTACTACATCGCTATCACTAGCTTTATCTTTATCCGGTTGTATTCCCTTCAGGAGCTTCTTTCCAATGCCTTTTCTCTTTTTTGCGTCTGATGGAGCATTAAAGTAGAAAATGATGTAATATTTTAATAAGATACTGTTCTGCAGCGTATTTTTTAAATATAAATTCTTAAAAAGCAGGGAAGTTGGAAAAAGTTAAGATGTTTTCTTCTATGCTGTTAATGATTTTTTTTAATAAAAAGAGACAAATTTATTTTTAATATGAACAAAATCTGTGTTGCAAAGAATAAACAAGAATGGTGATTATTTTTGTTAGATAAATTTTGAAGTTAAAGTTGCTTATGATGATAATTATGAGTACTAGAACTGATAGCAAGGGAATGTGAAATATGTATTACGAAAAATCGGTTAAAAACATACAAAGCAAATTATAAAGAAATCTCGGCATATAAAAGTACATAGGCCTGAATTTCCATAGCAAATGCCAGATGAAAATCAACTTCTTAACGACGCTTAATAATTTTGCCTTAATGCAGTAGTTTGATTTACTAATCAGGATAAGTGAATTTCTGATTTTTTTTCTTTTTTTAATTCCCAGTTATTGAGAAAGCAAGTTGCAGGCCTTCGATTTCATAGAACTTACACAATACAGCCATAGCCAAAAGTATTGACCACCCATGAGATATTCAGCTTTTTGGGGGAGTATCAGTTTCGGTTCTTTTAGGTATATTGTATTAAAATCAATGCTAATAACACGTAAAAACACCAACACCGCACTAGAGCAGTGAATGTGTACACAACGAGCAAAAATGGCGAACTGATAACAAAACTAAAAAAAATGTTAAAAAGACTTAATTTTACTGCAACAGACGTTTTATTACTGTTAGCTACTTAGTTTAGATACCGAAAAGTTAATATTTTAAACAATAGACTTTGCTTTCTGCAACATTTATTGCCCACGTGCAGAATTTGTAGGGTGCTCAATGATTTTGATCATTGCTATACAAATGATATATATTACTTCTTTCTTTCACCTTCTTAACTATGAATAAAAAGTATACTAAATAAAAAAAAATGAGCTAATGCAATTTTTTTCCCCTGAGGGAATCTTTCAATGGGCATTTTAATCAAATGATGGTCTCTTTCAGTTGAAATGTTTTGGGGAGGATATTTGAGAGGAGATCACCCTTGGGAATTTCATCAGCTGGATGGGCGCCATTGAATGATTCAAAGAACACAGAATAGGAATGGTTTTTGCCCCATCAACGATTTTTCTTTATAGGTGAATTAATGCTCATAGGATGCATGTAAGATGTAGATTTCCAAAAGGGGGGAAATGTTTTTAGATTAGTTTTGTGGTTCTGCTGTCTTAATAAATTATTCTAATGGAGCCAAGAAACTGTTGAATTCTAGTTATGGTGAGAACTTGTAGAAGAAAAAATTCCCAAGTGAAAATAACGTGTTATGAAAATAATTTTGCGAATTGTGTGGGGATTATTTTTGTCTACAAGTTCTCGCCACTGTTGTCTTAATATTTAGTTTGAAAAGGAAGCAGTTTTTCTGATTAAATAAGAAAACAAATAGTCCTCTTCGTTATATCTGCTGGAATATTTTATCATTGGCAGGGATCATATGCAAACAAAATACTTTTTTTCTGGTATCACGAGCTTTCATAATACGCTATTTCATTTTGTTTACTTCATTATAATGAGAGAAAAATTGACATTATTCAGTGTTTTTCAAACATGATTCTATTTTCGAATCCAGAATTAAGTACAGTCTTGCATTTCAGGCACACAGAAAGAACATCGATCGTTCAAGAACTTATTGAAAAACAAAATATACAATTATAAAGATTTTGTTGTTCCGCTGAAATCCTTAGAATTGAAAAGTTTTCATCTGAATAGTTTTCATTGCAACCATGCCCAAAAGCATCGATCTCGTCGTGAGCTTTATATGGATTTTGTTGAAAGAGCTCTGGAGAAAGTTCATGGATTCTACTTTTTTCTTTTTTTATAATACTTAAAGATGAGCTCAAGATACCCTTTTTTACATTTCTTGAAAATTTCCTAAGAGCAGGCTTCTGAGCAATTTCTGGAATGACATTTCATGTCTTGCGCCTATTTCAGCATTTCGTCCAATCGAGAGTTGCTAAGGATTACCAGAGAAGTTCGGATGATGGGATCCATACTTTACCAATACAGAAATGCTCGTGGATAATGTTTTTCAAGCATTGAGAGGTTGTGCATATGCATATCGTTATTTTTTTTAAGGAATTATTTAAATAACTAGGCTACCTAAGATCTATAATTACAATAGGAAGAAACATCGCTTACATTAGAAATTATAAAATTTTAAAAAGGAGATGCAAGTTAGCTGATTTCATCCTTAAGTTGAGGACCACAAATCTTGGAGAACTTTTAAAAAAATATATGGTTTGAAGCAACTTTTTCCTTCTTTTTTTTTTTTTTTTTTTTTTTTTTTTTTTTTTTTTTT
>JAHWFO010092549.1:3407698-3426475 GCA_023313115.1 Rhysida immarginata
AAGACTTCCGGAAACATTTTTAAATTGTCCAGTTGAAAAATATATTGATTTCCTGGAGAAAGATTGAAATTTCCTTATTTATGCTGGGAAAAAGCTTCATATTCTAATCCGCTGGATGTCAATCACAAAGTAAGCCATTTTTTATGCATCCTTGGTGGTTCTAAAATTCTTGACGAACCTTCTAGAAAGCATGTTTGATTCAAAATTTCGGGCTAACAGTTCTTTACACTTTGACTGTTTTACAAAGTTTTAAAATGAATCCTAAATAGTGCAACTTTTTGTAATCTTTGCTCTGTGGTAACCAATGCAAACAGTGTGTTAGCAGTGATTGATTTGTGACAGAAACATTTTCAGTTATTGACTGCACGAAGAAATCGATTGTAGTCACAAAAGAGAAAATTAAGAAAAATGTTTATACTGGATTGCAATCATATGAATTTAATATGATTTTTTTCATCCGTAGACAAACTCCTTAGGACTTCATAGTATAACAACGCTTTAGGGTTTTTATAATAATTTTTGAAGGACATCTGTGGGCATTATTGAAGTTACAAAATGAGTAGAAGCATTTTTATTTGCTTTGTATACCGTTAAATGTAGCAAAATATTAGAGCATAGATTTCGAGTTCGTTCAAAACTCATTTTAGAAAAGATTTCTCCCAGTATTATTTAACTCTAATGTTTAATGCTGGCCCTCGCTTTACTCTGATTTGCGTTTCTCTTCAACCGAATACTTTTTGTTTGCTTGTCAACTGTTTGTTGCGCACGGAAAAAAAAATGGCAACCCGATCCTGTTTTAGTGATCAAATGGCTGCCCGATCCTGTTTGAATAACTGAAGACAGATATATACGTTTAATGAATTATTTGCTGCAGAGTGTATTCTTTTTAGGTGCCTATCAATAATAAGAGCGTGCCATTTTTGAATTCTTTGTCATTCACATGATTCCTGTCCAAATGAACCAAATGGCTGATATTCACGTGCATCGTACCTATTCAATAGTGGCCAAAAGTGATGTCCAGTCTGGGGAAATTGACGCTTTTCTCTTTTATTCCAACACATTAATTAAAGATTGTGAAAATTTATGTTGTGTAGCAGTTTTTGAACGAACGCTCTCCGCAAGACCAAATGAAACACGTCGAGCTGGCAGATATCATTTTTTGGCTAAGCTGTCATACGGAGTGTACGCTTTTTTCCCGTGTGTAATTGTTGCAAGTGCATGAATCATTATTTGGTAGGCGTTGGATATACTATTGGACATTATTTTGTAGATTTTGGTAAAATTGTTCTACAGGAGCAACAAGGCAGGATATTGTCCAATTGGCTATATCTGGTCGACCAATTTTTCGAATTTTTCTCTTGTGCTGGATTTGAACAATCGCAGAATTAATACTGTAAAGCATCGTTGGTACCATGCAGAGTATAAAGTCTTTTTGACAGGAGGAGAAATTTTTCCGATGTGTGATCGCTTCAAAACAGCTTCCAAAACTCTGAATGAGACACATATTAGCGAGGTAACTCCCCCCGCCCCCTTCTTTTATTTCACACAGTTAGGCAACGACTACAAATTTTGTGTGTAGCGGTAGAGAAGCCTTTTTTATCAGTTCTGCACTATTCAATGTAGCAATATTCAAAATTACATCGATTGGTAAGGACCAGGGAAGGGTATTGATTTGATCTGCATGCCGTAGCATCTTTAGCTTGTCGTAAAATGATGCATGTCTGCGTTCGTTGTTGGAATTCTCTACAAAATGATATTTATCAGAAAAATGGAAGGAAAAATTCCACGACTGGATTCAAATCAAGAACCACGAGTATCACCCTCGTTGCCTCTACCAATTGGGCTATGGTGGACACGGTACAGCAAGGCTGTCTCCAGGTATCCTATAGACTACAAGGTAGTCAAGATGGAAACCCAGTGATAAGGCAGGCACCTAGCTCGCAGATCGGGAATTCCTCCTTTCCAAACCATCGGAGAAGTTGATGGAAGCACACATAAGAAATTAATAAATGGAAACTGGACATAATGCTCCAAGCGTAAGTTAATGATATTATCTTCAGTTTCCATTTATTAATTTCCTCTATAAAATGTTTGGCGCTTTGAAAGTGAATCAATACTTAGACAACTTGCGGAACAAAGTGTTGCGTCATTAATGCCATCTTCAGACATAATTTTTGGCCGCTACTGTAGTTTTTTTTAATCTGTTTTCCGAGAAAGATTTTCAGAAATAATGAAATTTCGTATAAGATTAGACTTGTCAATACAGTCAACCTGATCAGCTTTTGACATATGATGCAACTCTCTTTGACATAACATTTCGATAAATGAGGAACAAATGTACCTTTCAGTGTTCTTGAAAAAATAAGAAGGAAATTGAGTGCCTGTATAGAAAGAAAAAAACTCTTTACCACCCACTCACACACAAAATAAACACAATCGGGATAAGAAACTCCGAATATTTTTTTGTGATAAGAGGGTTTTTTTTTTTTTTCTCCGTCCTGTGAGTTTCACTGCTCTGTTGTCATTCAGTTGATAAATTCAGAGTTTAACTACGTGATGGCCGCTGGCAATTAACGTGATAATTAGATCGAAGGTGGGCTAAAAGGATCGATATTTAAGGGTCTATATTGTGCCAGAACAAAATTAGTCTTCAATTTACTGCTTTCGCGTCACCAAATGGATGATTGATATGATCGTTGCTGCAATGGATCCAATTTTGAACTCCTTAGGGAAGTATTAGTGCATAGGAATTATGAATATGTTTATTTAAACATACTTTAAATGCATCTCTTTCATTTAAATTCTTCGCATGAATATTAAGGCGATACGAGAGGATTTAATCATCGACAATTTAAATTTTGAGAAGGACGTCACCTTGAAGATCTTTGAGAGATGTAGTGGAGACACTCTTGATAATTATGGAAACATGCCACTTTAGAAATCAGCTTGTTGAATCTTTTAATGTAAACGTTGCCGAAGGTACTGTTTGGTTAAGTACTCTTTACAAATGAAGTAAAATTTAAAGTCAATATTGCTTGGCGGTTGAAATTGACTGTTTGAATTAATTAATTTGATTTTTTACGTTTTTCGTGCCTTTAATTTGCAGGGTTTTTCTGTAGTTTCTTGAATAATATGTATTAAACCTCATCTATAAAAACAGTACATTATTAGCGATTGGATACAGAGCATGTTTCGATTAATTGTTCCTTGTTTATATTTAGAAAGATGATGATGCTTCTTATTGAAACGTACGAGGCACATTTGAAACCTACGAAGGTTTGAAACATTAAACTTGACTTCTTTATGATTGTTGATGAATAAATTCTTGCGGATAAGGCTAATTAAAATTGAATGTATGATATTGGATGACGAAGAACAAAACAAAAATGAAAATCGGTCTCCTATCATTTAAGTTATTTACCTCTTAGAACACAAGAAATGTAAAAAAAAAACAAAAAAAAAACTTATACTCTGCCAACTGTGTGCCACGAGAAATTCCAGGTGTGTCGTGGAAGATTTAAAAATATAGGTAAAATATAGTAAGAATTTATTTATTTTATATACAGGGTGATTATAAAGTCACTATACGTTTTGGTGAAATCATTAACGAATTTCATTTATTTGCACACCCAAACACACCCAAAGTGTATGTGTGTGGATGGGAGTTACTCAGTCAAAGGTCTATGGGCCCTTCATGTTTATCAATGGTACCGTGTAACTCGACATATTGGAGCAATTCTGGAGCCACAGTTGCGAGATGAAGGATTTAGGATACCGTTATGTTCCAACAGGATGGGGTACTACCCCATTTGGCCAACATTGTTCGGGACTGCCTGAATCGCGCATTCCCAGGCAGATGGATTGGTCAGCGCTCGCCAAGACTGTGGGCTCCACAGTCCCCGGATTTGACCCCCATGGATTTCTTTGCGTGGGGTTTTATCAAGTCCAAGGTGTACCAGGTCAGGATTACGCACCATTGCACAGCTGAAACAATGGATTACAGCCGCGGTGGAATGCTGGGAGCTGTACCGGGATTTGCAAGGGGGACACATTGAAATTTACTAAGAATGTATCCTGGTATGATATCTGGTTGATACATACTGCAATTGCTGCAATAAAACGGAGTTTTCACCAAAATGTATAGTGACTTTATAATCGCCCTGTATACACTGTGAGCACAAAGTCTTTCCCTGATAAAGAAAAATAATAAAAAAACTGTCAGACAGATACCATACGCTTTTTTTTATTTGATCTCCATCTCACAAAGTTTTTAAACAGCTGGTACCGTAGGAGCCGAAGTGATGTAGGTGGCACTAACATCGGTCATATTGAAAATGGCGTCTTTGAGAGAGCTCAGTGCGTTCTTTGGTTTCATGATACTAAATCACCGATTAGCGTTGTTGACCTTCCAAGAAGTGGTAGGCCTAATGTGAGTGATGAAACTACGGAAGCTAGCCATCAAGCTTTACACCATAGTCCTTGCAAATCAACTCGTCGGACCTCAAGGGAACTTGAGTACAACGGTTAAAGTTTTACACAAGAGGCTTCGTTTGCGTGCTTTTAATGTGCAAATCGTTCAAGCCTTGCAACCAAACCACCGCCCCTGCCGTGAAGCCTTTGCTGTGGAGATTCTTGACCACATTGATGACGATAATGACTATATTCAGCGTGTGTGTTTTTCAGATGAGGCCACTTTTCACGTATCTGGGAAGGTGAATAAACACATGGTTCGGATATGGGGGTCTGAAAACCCGTAAGTTGTGGTCGAACATGAAAGGGACAGTCCCAAAGGTAAAGTTTGGTATGGCCTAATGCATAATAAGGTTATTAGACCTTTTTTTGCTGAGTTCTCCATTACAGGATCGGTTTATATGGACATGATGCAGTGCTAAGTAGCGCCTCAATTAAAGGAGTGCCAAACGTGAGTAATTTATCAACAGGACGGTGCCCCGCCACATTGGGCATTATCAGTTCGTGAATTCCTTGATTCAAAGTTTCCCAACCGATAATCCTACAGCGTCTTCGGACATCGGACTCTTTTCCCTACGGGGATATGTCAAGGATAAACTGTTTGCTACACCTGTCCCCGATATGAACATATTAAAGGCAAGTATAACGGATGCTATATTGACGGTACAGAAGGCATGCTGGGTACGTGGTAGAAATTGAATATCTTCTGTTTTCAGAGCTACAAAAGGTGCACATGTTGAAGTGTACTAACGATGTGAAGAAAACTTTTTGAGATGAAGATCATAATAATAAAAAAAAACGTATATATCCATCTGACATAGTTTTTTAATATTAATTTTCTTTATCCGGGAAAGACTTCGTGCTTATCCAGCATGTTTATACTAAATAAAGTATATTTAAGTTTGTTGGGTTTTTTATTTCGTGTACTGTAAAATAAATTCTCCTCGCCCTGTGTGCCGTAAGATAAAAAAGATTGGCAGACACTGTTTTAGGGAGAAACCACATTACAAAGGTGGAGGGATGAAAAGTAAAACTCAAAACAGACGACGAATGTGAATCGAAGGAACAAGTTGGATAAACCGCAGACGAAAGAAAACAAGTTTCGTATTGATTGTCTTTTGAGAAGTATCACTTAAAGTTGTTTACTTTGCTTATTGACTTTGAAAGCAAGTTCCAGTGGAGTTTCGTACTTCGAACGCTTCTAAGTTCGAACGTTAAATTCAAGAAAAATTCAATTCGGAATTCGAACGATGCTTCTAAAGTTTAAAAAGAAAAAAAAAAATATGCGCTCGCTGTGCGAATGCCATCTGTGAGCCTAAATAGTCTCTTGTATTCGCTGAGTAGTTTTTTTTGTTACGTTTGATTTTACTGTATTAAACCTAACACTATTAACCGCGGCACTCAAAAAGACTGTGGTGGCAACGAAGCCTAAGAGGAAGGTTACAGAAATGCCATTTTCATGTTATTATTTATTTATACATTTTATGTATTGTTTTCCTTTTAACTTCCTTTTTAGGGCATTAAATTCTGTTATTAATTTTGCTGTTAGTAATAAAGTTGTTAGAAAGGAAAAAAAAACAACAAAAATTAGGCCTGAATTAGGTCTTAGCATCACATAAAAGGCGATAACGCCTCGGGGTTAAATCTTCCACGACGACGAGTGGGAATCCATGGAGCTTCCGCCGATACTTAATAATAAGATCCCTAAGGCGAGACGAAACAAATTGGACGATGATCATATGGGGCGCAGCAGAGCTCCGAGAGCAGAGTCCGTGTGCCGGTGTCCTCCACTTTCGCCCCCTCCACTCTCGCCCCTTAAATTTTTGCCCGTTCCACTTTCGCCCCCAAAGTCCACTTTCGCCCCGGCGCCATTATATGGTAATTTTATCGCCAATATATTTTATCGAGGCCCTGAGGAGAGGCTAAGGCTATACGCAAGTAACTTGAATTTCAAACTGTGATGGTACTTCAAGCAATGTTTTTCAGGAATAATCACCCAATTGTTTTAAGTGCTTTTAGTGGTAGGCGATTCCCTGAAAAATTGAATCGTTTAATAATCAATTAATTTTTATGCAATTTATTTTTGCATAGTAACGATTAATCGATTCCTGAAATCGATTATTGTGAAATATTGAATCTATTTTAAAAAATATTAAAATTAAATCTGTTTATTGTAATTTATTTCCATGGTTAAAAGTAGCAAAATAAACACATAGAAGAAGCCATTCATGAATTTTTATTTAATAACAAACAAATCAGAAATATTATAACAATGTATTGTGAAGCAGATAAAAAAGTTAGATTGATTGATTATTTGGTATTAAACTTCAGTTTACTGTCCTTGTGGGGTGGTACTTGTTCAAAAATTTTTGAAAACCGTGGGCCTGTAATAATCAGGCTAACGACTACTGTGCAAACCATGGAATTTTAAATGAATGAAACATAAATGATTTAATAAATATTATATATTATATTATGTGTTAATGTACTTATGTTTTGTGTAATAATTATGATGCGAATTATACTAAAAATAACAACTATATTAAATTACTACTAAAATACCGTTAAAAATCAGGGAAATAATAATAAGATAAAAAAATAATAGAACCATCGATGTAATTGTTTTAGTGTACTGATGTATTGTACTGTAACAATCTGGTTTGTGATCCTATGGATTCATAATTAAAAATTAATAAGAAGAACGAAATATATTTAACACATTTAAAAATAAAAAAATAAAAATTTAAAAAAAATCATTTCGTTTTTTTATTATTTCTTCATGCCGGGTCAATCTTTTAAAACAATTTAGATTTTAGGAAAGCTTTAATTTAAATCGTTCTTAATTAAAAGGAGAATTTCGTGGGTTAGGTTAGGTAAGTATTCTAAATAACTGAATTCTTAGTTTTCTATTTGACTTGTTAACCTCTCTGCAGGGTCTTTTTTATGAAAGTGGGTCTTAAAAGTATTTTTGCAGGGGGCGAGTGTGGAAGGGGTGAAAGTGGAAGGGGCGATAGTGGACGGGGCCAAAGTGGAAGGGGCCAACTTCACGGGGCCAAAGTGGAGTGAACCCGTGTGCCGCCGTAATATCCGATGAATTCAGCGAAACGTCCAGTTTGGATTGAAACAAATGGATGCATTTGACGGTTACATTCTCGGTAGGTTCCTCTGGTAGATTAAGAAGTCTAATATTATTTCGAAGAGAATACTACTTAAGGTCGTCGAAATGGATTTTGAGATGTTTGAATTGTGAATTTAGTTCATAAACAGGAGGAGCATCTGTGACGCAAAGGTGGGAATCTATCCTAGATATCAGGGCCTCGTATCTCGTTCAGGCAAGTTTCTGCTTGAGAAATTCGGCTAATAAGATCGATTAACAACGCTTCAAGTTTATCAGAAAGCTTGCTTACAATCAAATCGGCAAGATTAGCTAAAAAGGCAGAATTATCAAACGACATTATTTACGAATGCTTCGTTCAACTATAAGGTGAAAGGATACGTCCGATGGTGAGTCCAAGATCGTATGTCGGGTGGTTGGTTTTTTAGCAACTAAATTTTGATCTTATTTAGGAGGCATGATTTAAGTGAGAATCAGGGTTGTTATTCAATATAATTATATAGAATTGTACCAAGGGACAGTACAAATAAGTCAGAGTAATACCGTAAAGAAATCACATGCCCACTTCGATTTCAGGGAGACAAGTTACATACGATTTACTCCGTTGGTCACGATTCGGACTTCGAACAATTCAGAGTTTGAACGCCTTCCTGGAACTAAATTAAATTCGAAGTACGAGGCACCACTTTATTTGTATTTTAGAATGTTTTAAAACCTACTAGTAGGTCATAGGAATATATCATCTTAAAGCTCGTGCGGGGTCTATTTTCAAAAATATTGTGATAAATCTATCTATATATATATAAAGAAGTATGTTTGTGGGTGGGTTTGTTTGGTTTTTATAGAAATCTACAGTTTTATTCCGATCTTGATGAAATTTTGCATACTTGACCTTCAAAGCATGAGGAAGGTCACTGTCTACCTCAGATTTCGGAAAAATAATAATTATCGATAAAAAAAATCGATATTCATGGTTTTGGCAGGGCATATTTATGAGAAATATCTCATGACCAACAATGCAAGGAAAAGTTTGTGCAACAATAGGTATCAGCAATGGTATAAACACGCAATGCACAAACACTAGGCAGGGATCAACAATATATATATCTCATGACCAACAATGAAAGGCAAAGTTTGTGCAATATAGATAAACTAGATAGCCCGTGCGAATACTTCGCACCGCTTGTGGACAGTGACGTAATTTAATAAATAAATAAATAAATAAATAAATAAATAAATAAGTAAATGAGTGGAAATAAATAATTGTAAATTTTTTTCAATGTAAATCTTTTTCGAAATTTCTTCTTCTGCGTTCTGTGACGCGTTCCAATGGTCTGGAACGTCTTCCGGGAGGTCTCCCACTCGGTCTATCTGGCATTATGAAAACAAAAATCACAAATTCGTTTACAAATAGACTAGTTGTTACCCGCGGCTTCGCCCGCCCGCGCCATCTGTTGAGGCGAATTACAAAGCAAAAGCAGATAATTTTAAATGAAAACCCCAGAAAGTGGGGAATGGGGGGGGTGTCGTAGGGGGCTGATTTTTGGTGATAGAGCAGGTCCTTTATTGATAAGCCTGCCCTGAAAATTTCAAGTCGCTAGCTCAAACCGTCTAGGAGGAGATAGAATTACAGATAAATAAATAAATACACGCAAGAGTTTTAGTATATAGAGATAATTGCAAAAACATAGCGACAAAAAAATTTAAACAGATTGCCACCAGATGGCGACATTTGTTTTTTATAAGTTTTTTTTTTTTTTAATGAAATTTTTAAAATGTAATTTTTTAATGAAAACATTAATTTTATGTATTATCTTAGTTTTCGTCATTAGAGAGAAAAAAAATTTTCAAACTGGCAAAAGCAGCGAAAATAAAATTTAATTTTTTAATTAAAATTGCCACCATATGGCGATATCTGTTTGTTTTTTTTTTTAAATGCAATTTTTTAATGAAAATATTAATTTTAAGTATATTAACTAAGTTTTCGTCATTAGAGAGAAAAAAAAAATTCAAAATGGCGTATCAAACATTTTGATACAGTATTAAGGGAGATATTTTATACCCACAAATAAACACCTTTGAGAAATAATATATAGAGATTTCAATTTGTAACAATGCATAGAATTCCTGTTATTCAGGCTTTTCTTAGAAAAGAGAGTTCTTAGTACTTAACAATTTCTTGGAAAAAAAAATCGAAAAATCGAATTTCAGGCTTTTTTTATCGAATTTTCATTAAGAATTTTTACTGCATTAATTCTAAGCGTTTTCATCTGTTTATTTTTAAGATATTTCAAAATTTAATAAAAAAAAACAAAACAAAGGGTCACGCCGGGGTTATCACCTAGCTTATTGGGTAGCACAGCAGATCCAAACATTTCATAAAAACACATTTTGACTATATTCTGTGTGAATGTGAATATTTTGGAAACTGAGATTATGATAATGCGATGATTGAACGTTCATTTCCAAGAATTATTAATAATGAGCATAAAATGACGATGCAGTTACAAAACATAAATAACACAGCGTCTATTGAGGAGGAAAAGGAGCCACACGTGTCTCCCTTGAGCTCCCTATCAAACATCCAGACGACTGGCAATAATTTATGTGTGTGAAAGGAAACAGGAAGAACGAATATTGGTCAGAGAAACTCTGCAGCTAAAAGAGAAAAGACTATAGGGGCAATGGAAACATCTGAACAACGGAAGTTTCGAATAGAGCAAGAGGGTATAAGAGCTTCTGCGTCAAGGGCAAGAAGAACTTGAGTCTAAAGTATCTGGTGATGCTCCGCAGTGGTGAGGCAAGACAAGAAGATAAAGTTTAGATAAAGTCCCGGTATATCACTTAGACTTCCTGTTTTTTGTATTTTCCTTTGCTCTGTGTTGTACTGATTGAGTTATTATTTAACCAATTGTGAGTTATAATTTAATTTTTTGAGATTGTTCTCTTTACCTACAAGTGTAATTATCCTGGGCAACGCCGGGTACCTCTGCTAGTATTTCTATAAGTATCGTGGAAAATCAATTTTTTGAATTTCCAGTAAAAAAACAGCTTATTTACTCACTTTTATTTAACTTCACTAGTTTGTGTGTTTGCGCGCAAATTTTATAATGAATATTTTGGCCACTTCCTGATTACAGTTCTGCAACTTTTCCCAACGGCGTCTTATCGATGACAATGCATGTTTCAATCGTTAGTTTCGCTAATCTTTCGTTTATTCGGAAGTAATTTAATATTTAAATTTTTATTTTATATTTTTATTTTGTATCTAAATAAATTTTTCCTTAAAATGATCGATGTTTTATTTGATTGTTTCCGTTATCCTTGGTGGAAAATAAAAGCACGTAAAATTGAACGGTTTTTTCGTGAGACTTCTTAAGGAATGAAGCAGTTTTGGATTTTGTTTGTGATGGGCGATCTTTAAACAGTAATCAAGTGATATCCAGCATAGCTCGTGAATAATTTTTGGCAAATTGAGTCCTTTTCTATTTGCATATGACAAATATGCTAATTATGTTGACATCAGTCGAATTAAGAATTCCCAGAGTGATTAGGATGGAAATTCCAAATGGGAAGTTTGTTAATTCCGCACTTCCATTATTCTGTTGAAAGCACAGCGTGCGTTTTTATGCCACATCCTATGTTTTGTATGCATTTTTGTCCTGTTTCACTATTTATAAAGAATGAAATTGGTAGAGACTAGTTTCCGACCAATACAAAAAAGGGAGAACAGAATGTCCGACTAGTTTCGCCATTTATTCCCGGCTTTAAGTTGATATGAAGGCAGCTTAATGAGAAGTTGTTGATACCTGTGTCCGGTCCAAAAATAAAAATTTGGAAAAAGCCCATTATCGTTTTGTTTAATTTTGAGAGCAACTGAAATTCAAGTCATTCTATCGGCGATATCTTTCTGAATTTTCATGATATTTGCTTGGGCTTTTTAATATTGGGCTTGGACAGACAAGTAAAAGAAGCCTCCTAATCATATGCTACAGCTACAACGCATTTCAAACATTATTTTTTACAGGGTGATCCCAAACAACATTCTTTTTTTTTGTTGTTCAATTTGTTACTGGTCCCCTATTTGCCTTTGGGACATATCTTTCTCTGAAATATGAGGTGTAACATGCTCTTTACTTCCCTGAAATTTCAGAATTATTCGTCAAGTATTTTTTTAGATATTCGACAAAACGTCTAAATCGAAAGCTGTTCTTATTATTCTCTGCACCCCCTGTACACTAGAGGCTTCTCGCCCTTATAGACAGAAATATAGTAAAATGGAGTAATATGATCGGAGAAAAAAATACAACGAATGGCATGACAATTAATGCGTCGGCTTCAAAGAGTTTCTTCTTTATGGATATGGCGGCGGTAGAATCTGTGATTTGGCCGGCCAGGTGGCCGAGAGGGCTAGGGCGTAGGCTTTCTAGTTCTCGAGTCCGCCTGGCTGCGGGTTCGAATCCCGCCGTGGGCATGGATGTTTGTGTTTGTCCCGGGCTGCGTACTGTTATAACTTGTGTAAAAGGCGCAAAATGACCTTTGTAGTCGACGCCAAAAAAAAAAATTTCTAGAACCCCCCTTTCTAGAATCTGTGATTTGCTCACGGCTTTAGCGTCGTTGTAGGATTTCCGAATGAGAAAGCCAGCGATGGCGCGAACTAGAGGGCGATCAGTTGGAGGTAGGAAGGAAATAAGCGCGTTCTGTGTTTGAAATGATGGAATGGAGGTCGGATTGGTTGGGGTTCTTGTGGATGATGTGCTTCAGGCCTTTGTCCAGGAGGAGTAATTCATCATCGGAGAAACTCTTTGAAACCGACGTAATGATTGTCAGAGCTGACAAAGGAAACGTTTCTGTCATCCTATGCCGCTCTTTTTTTCTACTTTCATCCACAATCGACAATCGAACAGTGAAGTGTACATTTGTTAGGATAGGACGAAAGCAGCGCTTTCACAAAGCTCATCTAACCAGAATAAACTCCAAATGAAATACACTGAGGTAGTCAAGAAGCCTAACCAACCCAAGCGGTCTTCCATATTATACAAAAAAGAAAATAAGATTGACGATTGTCAGAAACAAAAAACAAACGAAATAAAAAATACAAGGAGTAAGAAGATTATCACATCTTCCAGTAGTCTGGGAAAGAGACGTTGCTAATATCTTCAAAATTGATGTCAAGAACGTGCCTCGGTTTACGATACTTCGTATGCCAGTTCATATTCATTGAGTTCTTCAGTATCCCTTTCACAAGCTTATTGTCGTGAGTCTTCATCTTCTGCATCATAATCAAAAGGAGATCCTGTATAAACTTTCCGATATGGGCCATGTTTAAATCCAAGTGGATGGATTGGTTTTTCACCGTCCTTCTGTCCAGCTGGGCAATGGTCCTCAGGGTAACATTCTGGAATGACTGTAGTTCACTCCATCTGGTTTTACAGATAGTCGCCCACGCAGGCATGTCATAGAGGAGTATGGTCCGGATAATCGATTTGTACAGAAGTAGCTTGTTGTCAATGCTGAGGGCGCTGTTGCGACCCATGAGAGCTATGATACTGTACTTAGCCCTCTTCGCTTTGTTCAGAGCATAGGACATATGCTGGTTCCATGAGAATCTTGAGTCAATGATAACTCCCAAATACTTGTAGTTGTCCACCCAGTCCAGTTTCTTATTGAACAGAACAAGAGAATCTGGGGGATGCTTGAGCTTCCTATTGAGGTACAAAGCCTTGCACTTTCCGACGTTAAGGTTCAACTTCCAGCAGTTAAACCAGTCTTCGAACTGCTTCAAGGCGCACTGCAGCCGAGTGATAACGTGAGCCGGCTGGTGTGCCCATGTCATAATGGCAGTGTCATCCGCATAAAAATACAGATTACAATTATCGGGTTTCGGGAAATCATGTACAAAGTAATTAAATAGCACAGGCCCGAGGACAGAACCCTGAGGGACACCGGCCTTTACAACCGGCCTTTACAACCGGGGTGTGGAAAGATTTTCTCCAACTTTGGCTTGATAGGATCTGCCGTCAAGAAAGGATTTCACCATCAAAATCAAATCGGCAGGGAACCCGTCTCTGATCATTTTGTAGACAAGGCCCTCATGCCACACTTGGTCAAAAGCTTTACTGACATCCAGAAATACTACCCCACAGTACCTGGATAGGTTCAGGGGGGTGCTCAGGTCTTCAACGAGCCTCCATAACGGGCTGACAAGAGTGGGCAGCACGAAAGCCAAACTGCTCTTCCCGAAAAAGGTCATTTGCTAGACAGTGATCTTTGAATCTGACGAGGATCGTTCTCTCCAACACCTTGGACATCGAGGGTAGCAAGCTAATAGGTCGGTAGCTCGCGGGAATTGCAGGATTTTGCCCCTGCTTGGGGATACTCAACACAATAGATTTCTTCCAAGCCACAGGGAAGTAAGAAAATTTCCAGCAGTCGCTAATGATATTGGTGAGAAAGTCAATGAAGTTCTTTGGGAGATTCATAAGGGCGTTATTACTCACCTTGTCTTTTCCTGGAGCGTTCTACTTTCATCGACAATCGAACAGTGAAGTGTACATTTGTTAGGATGGGACGAAAGCAGCGCTTTCACAAAGCTCATCCAACCAGAATAAACTCCAAATGAAATACACTGAGGTAGTCAAGAAGCCTAACCAACCCAAGCGGTCTTCCACATTATACAAAAAAGAAAATAAGATTGACGATTGTCAGAAACAAAAAACAAACGAAATAAAAAAAAAAAATAAATAAAAAAAAAATACAAGGAGAAATAAGATTATCACATCTTCCAGTAGTCTTCTACTTTCATCCAGTTAGTGCACCTTTTATAGTGTACCCAGTCTCTTTTCATTCGCTGTATTCTTATCCAGTCAACTTACACCTATGCTGTTTATTTTGCTTCTAGCTTCATTGTACTATATTACTCATTCGTTATATTTTATCCAATCATATTACTCCATTGTACCATAATTCTGTTATAAGGGCGAGAAGCCTCTAGTGTATAGGTTATTTCATAATGTGGAAGACCTCTTTGGGTTAGTCAGGCTTCTTGCCTATTTCAGTGTATTTCATGTGGAATTTATTCCGGAAGGGTGAAAAGCGTGTAAGCACTGCATACGTCCCACCTGAACAGATGTGCACTTCACTGTTCGATTGTCAATTGTCTAGTGTAGTTTATATCCTTGATAAAGCCGGGAATAAATGGCGAAACTAGTCGGAAACTCTGTTCTCCCTTTATTGTATTGTAAAGTCTCTACCAATTTCATTGATAGAAACAAAGTAAGAACTTCCAATTTATTGATTTATAAAGAGGTGTCCGAATACTAATGATAGGGCAGAATATAGTGAAATGGAACTAGGAACTATGAACTCCAGCACTATGCTGACGCATAGTGTTAAAATCAAGGGTAAGATGGAGATGTTTTTTCAGATGCGTGAAGATCACGGGGATAAATCCGGGTTGTATGTTGACATGTTTCCCACTTGACTTTGGTTAGGTAGTCCTTGATAATTTTCTGTGTGGACGCGGGCATTATCATTTAGAAAAATGACTCTTGTGGCGATCAGTGGGGCCCTTGTAGTCGAAAAAGTGAGGCTCTATAGGATCTCCCGCGCACTTGTCTGCGTTCCTTTTGATTTAATTGATGAAGGCATATTTTTCCATTAACTGTTTTATGATTTGCTTTCTGGTCGAAGAACAACGATTCAACTCCCGAAACGATTCTTTTGTTTTCCAAGTAAAGACCCATGTGAAGATCTCTCTGCACAGATTCCATTTATGGCACCTACTGGGAGCAAATCTGTCGGTACTTCGGACAATACTTAGAGTTTGATGCACACTACCAACTCTGATTCCAATTTTGAGGTGCTTTTATCATGACTTTTTGTCTTCCCAAATGAAACTGTCAGTTTCCGCTGCGAGAACATCGGTGATCACACGGTTTGCTTCACCTAGAATCATCAGTCCGCAATCACCACCCTCGGAGCCGCTTACACGCGATAGACATACAGTTTTTATGTGCGGCGATGGATTTCTGTACTCCGTTACCTATCTACGGTTAAAAATATGAATTACTCTTTGCTGCTGAAATCATGATATATGTTTGGGCAGTACGCAAGCATAATGTTCCCGAATAAAGACAGACTGCTACTCTCGTCACATGATCGCAGATCCACTGTCAATAGGCCATAATGCTGCATCGAAGGTGACGCAATAGACTAATTCGGCATTATACTATGTCATTTTCATTTGAATGGCCTTTCCAAATGCATCTCAGCCATTTCAAAAGGGGGGGGGTCTCTAATAATAATCTCATATTAATAACACTTTTGGCAATCAACTTATATTTTTCCACAAAATATTGGTCTAGTATTACTAGTATGACTATTGCATAAGTTACTTTTAGTGATTCCCATAAGCAAGTTTAAGCGAAGGATTTCATCATATCTCCCTGTAATGTGAATAAACATTGTCTGCTTCACTATAAATTTTTTAATACGTTTAAATTTGAAATAAATTCAAATTGCCTAGGCATTTTGTACTCGATATACGTATACAGCCTTGGGTTATAGTTCGGAAACGGTCACATATTTTCATATTTTAATTATATTGTTTAATAGTCTAACATTATGGTTAAGACCATGGGAGGCAGGTTGAACCCAAACTTGATAACCGACTATTGTTGGTGCTTGCAACGTGACTCTCCGATTGGCACTATTCAAGAAAATCAAAGAAACGAAAATTCTAGCTTAACATTTTGGTGGCTAATCACTTACTGGATTCTACTTAATTGCAAATTATTCATTTTGTAGTATGGATCCAGTCTTATGCTATTGGCTTTTACCTCGTGAAAAATTGTGACGATACATATTTGGAATCCGTACCCTGAAATTCTGCAAATCGATGAAAATTTATAACTCGCAGAGAAGAAAGTTTCAGATATGTTGTTGTTTCAACTTTCCAAGAATGAATTGGCGTGTAATTCCTTTACAAAAAATTTCTTGGCCACGCGTGGGATGGAAACTTGGATATTAGCTGGAGACTGAAATTCGAGTTTAAGTGCGTGATCCTTTACAGGCGCCAATGAACTGTCGCTCGTAGCAACCCGGTTCGGCCTATTTTAAGTTGTTTGTTGCTATGGAGTATTCGAGCGAATATCGAGAAGTTTGGCTTCACTCCCGTGGCAATCAAAATTATTATTTTTAGATTTTACAAACGATATTCTTTGGTTTCTTTAATTAATATTGTTTCTGAGTTAGTGTGGGGGAGCGTTCACTGCCAGAAATTCGGAAGCAGCTCCAAGATGTTATCGGATACTTTAAAACAAGATCTAGTTTTTCCTGTATTCTATTTAAGCGGAGGGAATTTACGTACAAAAAATTATTAAAAAGTTATGGGATAGAAAAAGGTCAAAAGTAAAATGCAGACAACATAATGAAGAAAAATCGGTACAATAGCATAATGAAGATCAAGATGAAACAAAAAGGGGGGGGGGATGTTCAAAATTTTTAACGGGAACCCTTACTTTTTACTGGGGATTTGTTGTGAACGCTGATTTGAAGTTTTCATACTTCAGAGTATGAAAGTGGTCCATAAATTAACTACTTTTAGCGCTACTCAGGAACAATGACGTGGACATAGATACATGGTTTTCTGTTCTCTTCGAGGTGCTTTATTAACGTGAGTCCCCTCGCCTCTCACTATCGGGGTGCTTTTAGTTGCCGAAGACTTTGCATATATCGAATGGTTTACAGTAAGTGCTCGAACTGTGCACCTTGTTGGATCTCTGACAATGTCCTGTTCGATGGTAAAATCCGGCTACAGCGTTTCTAATGAAGTTGGCCTCAATAAGTGCAGTTTCGTCAATGATCCTTTGTCAAAGATCATCTAGTGTGGTTGCCTTCGTTTTGTAGACACGGCTTTTTAGGTGACCCCAGAGAAAGTAGTCCAATGGCGACAAGTCAGGGGAACGAGGTGGCCATTCAGTTTCTCCTCTTCTTCCAATCCATCGTTCAGGGAGTTGCATGTCCACAAAATGTCGAACAGTTAAAGCAAAGTGCGGTCCTGCACCATGTTGCTGAAATCATGTATCGTCAGAGTTATCGTCTGTAATCTCTCTGATTGCTGGAACTATTTGATTCCGGAGCATATCCTCATACTGCATTCAAATTTCCGTCGATGAAAAATGGACCAATTACTGCATTGTTCAGCACTCCCGCCCAGACGTTCAATTTTCAGGGTATTACATATGAACTTCAAGCGACCAGTGGGGATTGCTGTCAGACCAAAATCTGCATTTATGTCTATTGACGTGACCGGATAGTCCAAAAGTGGCTTCATCGAAAAAAAACGTTGTTAATGAGAAAGGTGGGATCGTCATCAATTTGTCTCAACATTTGTTCACAAAATCCGTACGGCGGTCAAAGTCATCTTCATTCTACTCGTTTATCTGAAGAATTTTGTAAGGGCGGAATTTTATTTTCTTCAAAATTCTGCCCACAGCCATGTGACTGATGTCATATATTTGAGCAGCTTTACGGGTATTGAGGTAAGGATGTTCAGTAAACGACAGTGCAACGTCAAACTGTTTTTCCTCAGAAGTCGACGATTTTGGTTGACCAGGAATTTCACGATGTTGACACTTTCCGTTTCCTGGAAGCGCCTCACGGTGCGCTCCAGAAAACGGAGTTTCCCGGTGGAGTTTCCTGGTGAGATCGATAGTGGATCTTGAAATAGGATTGTTTAGACCGCGAAAATATTCATTAAATAGTGCCTTTATTTCAGCGTAGACCTTCGACGGTCGCTCCCTCATCGCATCATCAGAATACTTATTTTTTCTTGTTCAGAAAGGTTGGCTACTGCGTTTGAGTAGATGTAACACAATTTCTGATTTTTTTTATTTACAAAAGATAATGAGGGATAGTTGAAATTCAACTTTATAATAAAGAAATCGACGTTTCGCACATGTGTGAGCGTCTTTAATATTTGAATTGATCTCACCGTTACGAATAGACTTTGGAAGTGTTTCAAATTTTAAAATTCTTCAAATTCTTCAAATTTTCCAAATTTTTGATATCGTCTCTTATTTATCATTTGGTGAGAAGTGCATTTCTCGAGAGAATCGTAAAATCTGATTTTTCGCGATTACAGCGCCATCTGTAAAAAATGTTTCAGAAAAAAGTTTCGTATTTTTCCC
>JAHWFO010092549.1:3426575-3450723 GCA_023313115.1 Rhysida immarginata
CCCCCCCCCCCCCCCACCCTCAGGGGGTAGGGGGTGGAGTTTGGTGTCATTGGATAGCTTTTTGAAAAATATTGAGCACTTTTGTCTTTTCGTTCCGATGTGTATTTCTCGAGATATACCACTGTCCCGATCTTTTTTGCTACACCCTGTATATTCCTTGAGGGTTATCCTGCAGGTGAATTCAAGATCATCCAGTGCCGCGAGGTCCCTGGACTCAAACCCTATGGAATATCTGAAGCAGAGAGCGTAGCTTCAGTCGTCTGACAGTAATAGCACAGAATGTTTCTTATTCTGTGATAATAGTCACTACCTTCGACAACATTCCCACATCTGGTGGAGGATCTGGCTTATTTCGAGTCATGCCACATAAGGTTTATTTCGAGCAACAGAAGGCCGACACGCCATTAGGGGGCTATCTCTAATAAGTATCTGAAATAACCCTTTCGAGATTTTAAGTTCATCAACAATAAATCGAATCTGTACTGAATTCGATCAAATATGCAGGTAAAAATTCGAGGAATGCTCAAAGTAATGACCCACAATTTTCTTCTAAGCCCATAAATGAAGATACAATAATGAAGTCCTACAAATTTAACGATTCTCGCATTTGTGTGCACGGCATTTTGATAGATAGCGCAGCTTGAACAATTTATTAATATGGTCTCTGTGAATAATTCGCATTACAGACAATTTCCTGTGTTCCCAATCTGGCTCAATCCGTTTTTCATCCTATGCATGCGGGGGACAAGAACTGGTATAGGCAAAATATGCGTACACTTTTTAACGTAAAACAATGCAAGGTGATAGGGATTAAATGAAAAAAAAATGTGTAAAAGGAATAATGGGAGTCATTTTCATACAGTTTTAATAAACAACTTTCGAAAGAAAGGGTGGAACATTATTTTCTTAGCAATCATCTTAAATTTAAAAATTAGTCTGTAATTATTAAGTGAAATAAAAATTGAATTTTAAATTAAAATGAAAAAGCAAACAAGTTATTTCTTGAGCTGTTACTTTCTTTAGCTATCACAATTCACATGCAATTCTCTTGAACCAAGATGCCATCATAATTTGAAAGAGAAATTAATAGTTCTCATGAATGGATGTCAATTCAAACACTATAATTTGAAAAATCTGAGTTTTGAGGTGGAATCGTTCTGCTACACATTATTTTCGAATTGGTGAAATTTGAAACGCTTTGATATTTTCCAAGTCCTCTCATTATTACTTAGTGTGGGGGAAGTTTCATCACAAGTTCCATTGGTCTTCATCTTATTGCAAAAAATAGGAATTATTAAAAAAACTTAAAATTCTACGAAGTTTTAATACACACATCCTGAATAAACATTGTTGCAGAAACATGACATTCTTCTTGGTTAGATTAAATAATCATAAAAAATGAACCTGGCAGTGTATTAATAATTAAAACCTTAATTCCGACAGTCAGCTTTTTACAATTCCGAGAATCGTTGCAAACGATCTTATTGACATTGCGAACAATTGGAACAGAAATAGGAAAAGATTGAATTAATTTTTTGTATTGTGAAGGAAGAAGTGTTTTAAAATTAATAGATACGGTTCCCTTCTAGTTGAATGAGAAATAAATATTTAAGCCTTTCTTTGAGAATTTTTCCGGTCATAATCGAAGCGTTAAATGCATTTTTAATGGGTTCATATTTTTGTTTTATCTGAAAGTATTAAAAAAACAAAACCGTTTAATAAATGTTTTTATGGCTTGTTAAATATTAGCTTATCGCTTGAGTTTCTCCGGAGAAGCAAATATTTTTTTACGAGAAAAAAAGGTACTGCATTTTTTTTACCTTAAGAATTTCATGGATTTTGGGATTCTCAGTAATAAATATTAAATCTGCGATCTAAGGGAATAACTTACGGTAAATCCTTTTCGCTACTCCTTCTCGCCTCTTTATTTCCAGTCATAATTTTCTTATTACCCAAGAAATAGATAGCGTATGCCATTTATTGAGAAGGGAGAAAGAGTTCCGCTACAGACTAATAGCTCGCAGAAGCACCACATTCCCTTGGCAATCAAGATTCCATTAACGCTGACATAATCCGCTTCCTGCGTCTTAGATCACGATTGTTTGAGAGCAATAAATTTATTCGTCAGCATCCAATAAATCAAATAAATTTTTCAACTCGCGCCTTCTAAAAATCTTTGGGAAGTTCCTCGAATTCGTCTTTTCGCATCAAAACTCCTTAAGGTCACCGACTTTCATCGTCTTCAAGCTGTCCCCTTTGCGGTTCATTTGAAATGGCATCGACGCCTGACTCCATTCACGATACAACTTAACATGATCCCAGTTAGGGTCACGAGAAAGATCATCAGGGAATGTAACCGAAAGTCTGGGATTGTTTATGCTAATAATTAGTAATGAAATTAAGTTTATTGATTATTGTTTTTAATATTTTTCTTTTTTCTTGATCTCTTATAAGATCCTTTTGATTTGTTTCTGAAATAGAACTTTATAGGGCAGTATTTCTTAAAAATAATTAAGAGAAGCAGACTATTTTGGTTAATGATTCTACACAAACAATGGCTAACGAATTAACATAAAATCGTTTATTATTTGAATGGACCCGTTTTGTCCCGAACGGGTTGGCATAGAATGAATAAGGTATTGAAGCACTTCTAAATCAATGGAAGACCAGGCAGTCACAAGCCCAATTCGTTCTTAAATAAGTGGCAAATGCACGCTTGTATGTCCGGGAAGTGATAAATACACGGGATTAAAGCTCATGACCTCAAGTTCTTTTGGATGAAAACTGATTAAAACAAATATGCATGTATTTTACAGATGTTTCTGATTCATTGACTAGTATAAGGGTCTTGATTGTTTAGTGAGAAGCGTTTTGAGGTTTCCTCCCATTTCATAATTAATTATAGAGACAACATTAAGGTCATTCAATCGTTTCGGGTGAAATTGCTATAGCAACATTCCATTCCATTTCAAATCAAATCAAATTAAGTCAGGAATAATCCTAACGAACAAGATAGATAAATGAACAAAATGGATTTTTTTTTCTGAACTAATTGGCGTGCGCTTGAGTTTTAATTTGATTTATCGCTAATCGATTTTAAATTTGTATAATGTCGTATTACGGATGTTAATTTTGACCAAATAGCCTGTTGATCAAACATTTATATTCCTTAATTTTTTAAAAATCCTCTTAAGTTTTTAAGCTCATTATTTTATTCTGGACCTGAAAGCTGTTGCAGATTATGAGTTCCAAATTAATTTTATTAAATTAATGAATTTTAACCTTGACCTGCCAATCTTAACTTTGCTTCTCTAGGTTTGAAGAGACTCGTTTAGCCGAAGACTTTAATTATTAACGAGACCGCCGCAGAGTAAAAGTCTCCACAGGATTTATTTGAATCTTATTGGAGCGTAGCTCCCTTATCAGTCACCATTGTAACGTCATCACGTCACAACCACTAAAGCAATAATAGTCAAATCTCGCACACAGTTAGTCTGGTGCCTGAAGATGGTTTGTATAAAAAAACAAATGTAATGTCGTTGAAGAAGAATAAACTTTCGAGTTGAGCTCCGTGATGTCCGTGCCGTTTTCCAGGCTGCTTCGCGCGTTATTTCCCAGGTTGCTTTGCGCGCTTTTTCCCAGGCGCTTTTTCAAAAAATCAAATGTGGCATACACACGAAAGCAAATTCTACTTCATGTTGCATTTGCCATATCAATTCACAAATCACAAGGATGTCGCATCAAAAACCGTGTATTGATATCGGCAAATCAGACTTTTCTGCTGGAATGTCATATGTGGCTTTTTCACGGGTCAAGTCATTGGAAGGCATATTGATTGTCCAAGAATTTGATAGGAATCGCTGGAAGTCGATAAACACCAACAAACAACTGGAAAACAGACGACGAGAATATCATCGTCTTTTGTCGTTGTGTAATTGACTTGGAAAGCATTGATATACGCCTATTCCGTTTCAAATAAACACCTTTAATCCAATATAGTGGGTGTGGAAGTGGTCTAAGGTTTTGTTAGTTTGCCCTTACCTCATTTACCTGAATTAACACTGGTAGTTACATTTTATGTTACAATAAGTAAGTCAATTAAAATGAACATACTTGTAATTATAAAGGTTGAATATATTAAATTATTAAGTGAACAATCCATGTTAAATTAGTTTAAAGCCTGAACTCCGTTCCAACTTGCCAGCAAATGAAATTGATGGCTTCCTAGTAAAGTCTGATTTAATGCATCTTTTCATACAGATTCGGTGAAACGATGGCTATTTTTTAATACAAAAAGGTACGGCCAAACTTTCAGGAAGCATTCCTCACTTGTAGAGGAAGAAAATATGTTGTATGGACATGGGTCCGGGAGACTTCTAGGGTCTCTTATGCATCTAACAGTCTGCTGTCATATTTTATGAAGTCGTGTCCGATTTCTGAATCATATTTGGCTACTACTGATTTTTCTGGACGTCCAAAACGTGCGTGAGCCAAGTGCTGTTTCCATCTCGTTTCCGCATTACGAATAATCTGACCTCGGTAGATTTTGTCACATTTGCCGCAGGAAATTTCATATACTCCGCACTGTAATGTTGGGGGAGTTTTATCCTTAGGGTTACCCAACAAATTCTTAAAGGAATTAGGGTTCCTATAAGCTATGGTGATGCCCTGTTCCTTAAGAATACGGGGTAACTCTTTAATTAGATGTCGGTTATATGTCACTGCCAGTATTTTTTTCTTTTCGTGTGTATTTTTTAGGTTGGTCATTTCGAATACCAGTTTCCTGTATCTTCGCTTTTTTAAAAGTTCCTCAACCATGTTTTCTTCGAATCCGTTTCGTGTGGCCACAAGTTCGATGTAAGCAATCTCTTTATCCAATTCGGATAAACGGATTCGAAGAAATCCTTGTTAATCTTCTTGTTAATCTTCTTGTTAATCTCTTGTTAATCCTTGGCATTTGCATTTCGGCCGAATGATAGCCACAAGGTGGCCGAAATGTACATACGATTAATGTAATTAAATCATTTGTTGTGGGAAAAGGGACTTTTATTTCCTTTAGATTGCTTTATATCTATAGTGGTTTTTGGTTTCTAATCTAACCTAAGTTACCCTGATGAAGGCAGGGATAAAAGCGAAACCGGTTGGTATTTTTTTTGCTCATCCGTTATGTAAATTATAAAATTGATGTAATAATATTTGACAAGATAGAAATAATAGGCTTTACGTATGACCAAGTGAATTATTCATCTTTTCATGGTGATTAAAAAGATGGTCTTCTAATGGCAAGTAGGAAACAACAAAAATACAAGTCCTCAGAGCACTGGTTTCAAAAGAAAGACATTTTAAAATACCAAATGATATTAGGCTTACAGCAAGAGGCGTAAATAATTGGCTTGCAGCAGGCCCGTTCTTAGGCATACGCTGACTACGCATCCGCGTAGGGCCCCGAACGTGAGGGGGCCCCCGTGAGGCGCCCTCGATCCCCCGGTTTTTTTTTTTTAATTGGCACTGCAGCCGTCTGTGTCACTCACGTTACCTTCCTCATCCTGAAATTTATCATCCTGAGTTGAATTCGTAACGTAACAGGAAAACGTCTCCTTGGTCTAATTTCCACGCATTTTCGCAGAGCTTCCAGGGGGGGCTTCGCCCCCCCCCCCGGACCCCCCGCATAGGGCCGCATAATACCTAAGAACGGGCCTGCTTGCAGTGAGTAAAAATTGAGGAACATATTTATTTATTTAATTTGTTAGGTTAGTTAAATACAAGTATAAAAGATGTGCCCCACTGGAACTGGTATGGTCATAGACCGACGAGTTAAGTCCCAGTGGGCACTACATTTGAACAAATTAATGAACAAACGTATTTAGGAGTTCACCTATCCTATAATCTTTCTTGGGACATCCACATAATGACCTCGTCACAAAATTAAACCAACGCCTTTGGCCTGTTTTCCCGCTTACAATTTCTCCCCCCCCCCCCTAACATTCTCATTCTACTTTGCAGCGCTCTAATTCGTTCCTCGCTTACCTATGGCTTACTATTCTGGGGCGCAACTACAAAATTAAACCTATTGCGTATATTTAAACTCCAAAAGTGGTTTTTACTCATTTTACTCAAACTTCGAAAACCTGACTCACTTTTACACTTATTCAACTTAAGAGGCATAATCCTAGTATACCAACTCTACCATATTAACCTTGCTACCTTCATTTACAAAGCACTCAATAATCACATAAACATCTCCCTCCCCCAACACTTATTTGCATCCATCAACACCCACCTTTATAACACCCGCCGCAGTAACCCCTTCCCAACCCCTCTAATTAAACGAACCTATCAGCTCAAAAGTATATCCATTGCTGGCAACAGACTCTGGTCATCTTTATCTCCAGACCTCCGTTCTTCTACAAATGTCTACACTTTCAAATCCCGATTAAAAAAATACCTTCACCTTACCCCCCTCCCTTGTAAGGCATCTTTTTAACATCAAATTGTTAACTCACGTTTTCCTGTACCCATCCAGGGACCTACCTCATCGGCTGGGGGTGGCCGTGGCCTGGTTGTCTCGTCGGTTGGCTTGCTAATCGATGGAGTTCAGCAACTTCAGGCGCGGCCAGCTGCTGGCTGGGTGACGGCCAGGGCTTGAGGGCCACTGCTGGCGGGACAGCTATTTGGGGCACGGCTGTTGGAGGACTTTAGTCTGACCCATTTGCCAAGTGACCATAGCTGGTTTTCCAGCAGTTGGTGACAGCCACTGGTTTGTTTCTCCGCCAGCAGCTTTTCCATCATGAAACCCCCCGTGCTTCGGAGGGCACGTTAAGCCGTCGGTCCCGGCTGCTACTGTCATCTCGTAGCAGTCGTTATTTACTGGCGCAAAACTCCCTCGCTTCGCGATAATCTACCCTCTGTACTAGATACTAGATACCTCGTCGGCTCCGCCATACTGGCCCTGAATGGCCATCTTGTAACCTACCTGTAACATAGCTCAAGATTAAATAAATAAATAAATGTATACAAAAAATAAAATCGGGGGTTAGTGTCGATAACAATTATTACAAATAAAAAAACAAAAAAACAAAAGACAAAAGATGGTGAGGCAAGCATAAAAACCAAATGTATAATAGTAACACAAGTGGTTAACAAATATATATTTCTCTCAGCCAATTAGTCTTGGAAACGTCATACTCCTTAAAAGTCAAAGGAGACCCAAGTAGCAAACTTTTTAACATAAAAGCATATGAACGGTGAAGTAAATAGAACCCAAGCCATCAATAATCTGCAAATCCTGCAATGTGTCTAAACGATTTAAAAATTTGCTTTAAGAAGTTTCACGATATGTGAAATGCGTAATGTGAAAAAAAAATCTATCTTCTGTTTACTTTACATTTGCACACAGTCAAAACAAAAAGCAAGAGAAAATAAAATTCTTACAAACATCCCAAGAAGGGACTTTAGCTGTAACGAAAGGTTGTCCCATAATGAACTGACAGTTTGAATATGCCGCCATTTTTTTCGTGGTACAACCCGAGTAGAGATTTTTATATACTGTCATTATTAAACATTGAGGTTAAACTATGCAAAACTACACAATTGAACAACGCGTAGAAATTGTAAAAATTTACTTAAAAAATGGTGAAAATTTTACGAAAACTGTACGTAGCGAGGTGATGTGAATTGGTTGCCAAGATCATGCGACTTGACACCGTTAGACTTCTTTCTCTGGGGTTATCTTAAGGATAAAGTGTACGTCAATATACCACAAACTATTGAGGACCTCAAAGATGAAATTCGACACAAGTGCCGAAATTGCCCAGCAATTATGTCAACGTGGTATGGAAAATTTCCTCAAACGACTGAATTTGTGCTACCAAGGCCGGAGTGGTCATTTGTCAGATGTTTTGTATCGCACATAATCTCCATGTTTTTACTTTCTAATAAAGTAAAATATTATAAATTTTCCAATAAAAAATGCGTTTTATTAAAAAATGCCAGTTCATTTTTGGACACCCTTTAGAAGTAATTTTAAATTCGAGGATTCATAGTCTAGCTAAAAGTCCTAATAAACAACGGAAATTCATTTAATTCCTTCCTCCTTCACGTCTGTTTTATTGCTCAACGCAGTATTCGTGTAACATCAGTAATTGAGTAAACGTGCGTCGACAATACTTAATGGATAAGCAGAAAGCAACATTGTATTCATTCTTGACTCGTCTCTACGAATCGATTGTTAATGACATGTCCTTATCTTGGTATTCTTAACGGTCACTGTTAGAATACGTGCAGTCGACTGGAAGGGGGTCATGGTCGTGGCCAGGTTTTATGTTGGGGGGGGGGGGGGGGTAAGCCAAATACATGTATGAGAAAATCATGTGGAAAAGTGTACTAAATACCATCTCCTTCTTGTGGGGAATTAGGAACTGTTCCAGGATATCACAGGGGACCACAGTTGCTGTTTTGCAGTAAAGCTTCGTTTCCATACATGTGTTTTTAACTGCGTCTCTGCGTCTAGACGCATAAATTGGTGCGTCTTGACGCACGTGTCATGGAAACAGATATCTGCGTCTCCGAGTCTTGGTTGACGTGCGTCTGGAGCTCATGCGTTTGGACGCAGAAAAGTGAAGTAGATAGGCTTTCTACTTCTTGACGCACTTGTAAATGCGTCTCAAATCTTTCTAGATCACATGATTGTTTTGCGCAAGCGCACTTGCTTTGTTAACAAAAGAAAGAAAATTCGCTACAACATGGCTGAAGAAAGAGAATTTGAAGAAATGTTGATCGGGGAAATTTTTAATCTGCCAATATTATACGATAAAAGCCGATCAGGCTACCTCAAAGGAGGCACACCAGAAATTAATAACGATATTTTAAGAAATCCGAAAAACACCAAGGTGGTGGCCATGATGGTTAGAGAGAAGCTTCTCCCTCTAACGGGAAAAATTGCAAAACATAAACTCATGACGCATGCGCAGTTGAACTTTCTGCGTAGACTTCACGCATGCATGGAAATGATACTTGCGTTCGAATTAAATGCGTCAAGAGCTGTTGCAATGTGCGTCTATGTGCGTCCAGATGGACATTTGCTTTCTGCGTCGAGACGCAGTTATAAATGCGTCAAAAACGCGCGCATGGAAACTAACCTTAACAGTGCCGCGGACCGAGCATGACAACACATGGCCATTCGCATCAGCACAGATATAAAACAAATGAAGGAGAATCCGAGAAGTGATATGGGAACAAGAAATTTTAATTTGCCTAACGCGTTTCGAAAATCTTCATCATCGGAGACTGTCTTGTTACAAATGTGAAGCTCGGCAGTCGACAATCGAACAGTGAAGTGTACAAATGTGAAGCGATAATCGACAATCGACAAGTGTGCATTTGTTCAGGTGGGACGTAAGCAGTGCTTACACGGTTCTCACCCTTCCTGAATAAATTCCACATGAAATATACTGAAATAGGCAAGAAGCCTGACTAACCCAAAGAGGTCTTCCACATTATGAAAAAGAAAATAAGATTGACGATTGTCAGAAGATTGGGAGAGGGGGCGGCGGTGGGTGGTATCACATCTTTCAATAATCCGGGAAGGCTCCCCCTTTTATATTGATAGAGATGACAGGCCTAGTCGAGAGCTTCTTAAAGCGCTGACCTATTGGGAGACTCTTCCGCTTTGTTGCTGGTCTTCAAGTCCAATCAGGTAATCGATGATTCCGTCTCTCTCAAAGTATGTTTGGCCATTAAGAAGAAGGACACCGTTGCGTTGTCTCCTAATCTCCATTTCTTCTTTGATGAGAATCTTGCCTTTGTCCCGTCCTTTCCACAGAATCTCCACGCGTAGTACGCGATGTCCGGTTTTGATGAGGCGGTCTGCGTAGCCCGACTAGCCGTCTCCATTTCTCCATGACCGATGGTGTTCCTTGAATCTTTCTTGGAAAGACCTGGCCGAGGGCCCGACGTAAACAGCCTCACAATCCGGAGAGCGCAGTTTGTAAACACCCGCAAGCTGGAAAGGATCCGAGTCGTCGGATTCTCCTTTATTTGTTTAAACATCGTGATACTAGATATAGATATCCTTAATACAGATATAAATTCTGAGTTTTTCTTACTCGTTGTTCTATAATAAGAGTTATCTTGTACTAAACACGTAAAATAGCTTCATCTGTTTAGTCTTACTTTATATTTACTTTTAATTAATAATCTATGTCTACCTGATTAGGTAAGTGTGTAACGTCGAATTAGACACACAATGTCTTTTACTCTCTGCAAAAATTTGATGTCAATGTAAATATATTTAATCTTTTACTTCAGTGCTTTGACCATCACGAAACGCAAATGATTCTTAAAAGGTTCTCTACTCCCCGTGAGCGCGTTTTGAAACACGTTTTATCACTTAACAACACTTAACACTGAGTTTAGTTTGCTTGAGACAATCTTGTTGAATCACATGCCTGTCTTTATGAGGTGAATCACAATGAACTTTGACCTTTTGCAACGAAAAGAAAGGATCCAATCTCTGCACCAAAGCTTTTACCTTTTTAAAGAAGAAAAGTCATGACCACCTCTCGATGATAATGAACTCTACACTTTGCAGATATTCATAAAAGATAATGCAAAGTAAATAGAGAGGGCCGCATTACTTTCCGATAGCTCACAGGTGTTTTTGATGTAGATTATTTTCGTGGTGTTCACTGGATTAATGACTAATTAAAATAAAACAATTTCCCACATCATTTTAAGTTGTTCAGTGATATTTGAAAAAATATGAAGCTGATTTACTTGATGTTTTTGATGTTAGGCGAAACGTACCTTCTCTAGACTTCTAATTACAAGTGCCTTTTCTCTCTCTCTCTCTTTTTTTTTTTTCCTCTTTAATGAATGAGCACGAAGCGACGGAAGCACAAAGAACAAATCGATTCAAAACGCCCAAGACGTGTTTTCCAGCTTTTCACGATAGACGACGAATGTTTTCCCCGCATTTTTTATCTTGTGCAATTTTAATTCTTTGTCGAATCTTATGGTTTCTTTTAGGTCATCGACTTGCATTTTTTTGGTCGAAGTGCGTAGGTTTTTGAGTTCACATCTGTTGATTTTTCCTAACCCACTGTTATGTTTTATTCCATCAACAGTTTTTCTTATGCACAATTTGAACTTTCTTCCAATTTTTTTTCTCTGTTCATATGGTCTAATTAGTAAATATAATAAATATTCCCTACAGTTTAATTAGTAATTATAATTTATAAATAAGCAATTCATAAATAATATTTATGAGATATACAGATGCGTGGAGGATCTTCATAAAATTCCAGGAATTCTCCGCGAGTTAACAAGAATATTTTTATCTTGGTATAGTACTGCGTTTTGCCACTCTAAGGACATAAGCAAAATGGCTGCAAGTGTTGACAAAACTGAAGTACGTGCCGTAATCAGATTCTTGTTTTTAAAAGAAAAAACGTCAAAGAAATCCACTCCGAGCTGGTAACCGTATATGACGAAAATGCCCCATCATACAGTAGAGTGGCAGAGTAGCGAATACGCTTTCAATGTGGCCTCCAGGATGAACACGATCTGCACGACCATCACTGAGGGAGAAACCGACCATCGCAGCTGATATTGAGGTTCTGGTACGCGAAGATCGTCCAATCACCGTCCATGCCATCGCAACCAAGGTCCACGACAGTTCAGTTTCCAACATTCCTTCGTTCTTCACAAGACAACAGTCTCAGCACGTTGAGTTCCCAGATTGTTAACCCCGATGCAAAAAGAGGTGCGAAAGCAATCATCGACCGAGATGTTAGCGCTTTTGTGTGCGGACCCAGTGGACTTTTTTTTGACAGATTCTCCCACGCAAGATGAACGCTGGGTACGTCATTACGACCCCGAAACTAAAGAATAAAGCAAGCAATGGAAACGCACTTCATACCCACCCCCGAAAAATGCGCGGACGCAGAGTTCGTCTGGAAAAGTGGTGCTGAGTGGTTTTTTGGGACTCCAGAGGGGTTATCCTTACCGATTATGATAGAAAAGGCACAACAATAGCGGGGAACTATTATCGTGGCCTCCTGAAGAAGTTGCCATTAAAAAGAAACGTCGCGGAAAGTTGAGCAAGGGCGTGCTCCTTCTCCACGACAATGCGCCCGCTCATTCACTGTGAAACTTGCAGTCGACATAAGATTCAAAATTCTACCGCATCCCCCTATTCACCTGACCTGGCGCCCAGTGACTATTTCCTCTTTCCTCGAATGAAGAAGCCACTCCGTGGAAGGTGTTTCTAAGACAGCGACGAGGTTATTTCTGAGGTGGAGAGCTTCTTAAACAGCCAAAATGAGGCATTCTGCAAAGATGGCCTCCAACAGCTTATCCATCGCTTGGAAAATGTATCAATTTATCTGGTGAATATGTAGAGAAGGATTAAATTTTCCACCAAAAGCACTTGTAAGTCAGTGGAAGACAAGGCTCCGAACGCATAACTGATCATAACGTGAATGTTTGTTTCCTTCATTTCTTTCTTTATATGGGAAAAATAATGCTTGGGATGCTGAAGGTAGGATTCTTTACCTGAGAAGGTTAAAAACTATACCATTTCCCAGTTTAAGTAGGCAACATCGATTCTGTTAGTGTGTGAACCGGTTCTTTTTGTGATCAGTCGCCTGATCAATTTCTCGTTCCTGATTGGCCTTAATATCACGTGACAACCAACGAAGCTTTTACTTCAGTTGACAGTTGCTCTCCGGACGTGCAAGGCGGATTTCAACTTCTGCACGATTTTTTTTTATTTCTAAAATAAAATCCGGATATTGAAGACAGCAGTTTTCCCGAATTTTTCGCCATGCCAGTGCATATAAAGATAAACACCAATAAACAATATAAAGTACGTACTTTAGTAAAAAAAAAAAAATTATGTACTTAAAAGTTATATAAACAGTTTTTAAAAAACCCTTTTAGATATAGTTTATGAATAATTGAAAAAAGGAATAAACTTAAAATTTTCTCAGATTGATCCATCGGGTAATATTCCCCTTTAATTATTTTACTGGTTGCCATACTGGCCTTTCATGGGCAGCTATTGAACGTATATCGGCCTCGGTGGCTCAGTGGTTGCGTGATCGCCTCTGATGCCCGAGTACGCGGGTTCGATCCTGGCCGAGGACGACGAGGATTTTTCAGGGGGAAATCCTGAGATCACGCACTTTCTTCGGAAGGGAAGTAAAGCCGTTGGTCCGGTGAAGTCGTTTGCCGGCTGCACGTTAGAGAACCCTTGCGGGGCAAAATTTGCGGCCCCTATAACGCCGTCCTGAAATGACCGTAGCAGTTGAAAAGGACGTTAATACCAAACAAACCAAACTTATTGAAGTATGAATGCACTACATGAATTCACGTACAGAGGCCAGACTCCATTTGGGGAAACATATTCAACGCTGCATACTTAAACTGGGAAATGGTTTATAGGTCGAGTTTCTTGCGAAAGAAAAGAGAGGGACACATTGGAAATCGGCTATCTGTATGAGAGAACAGACTTAAGAAAACCAATAATCCATTGTAGCCAAGAGGGATAGGTGTGCTTCCCTAGAATAAAGTAATGTATACAAATACTTTGTTAAAAGTAGAAATAAGACTAGGTGTGCAACGGGTGCCAACGGGCACTTGTAAAAAAGAGCTGAGTGAGTTGATTAGTCGGAGGGTAACGATGACCATGTGCATTATTAGGGTGGAGCACGAATGCTACAAAAGAAATGAGAACTTCCTATTGCAAACTCAATAAGCGAAGCCTCTCCATAGACTGCATGTTGTTACCAATGGTATATTTTGTTGGATATTTGTTACAGGAGTTGCAGATGTGACGACCATTATCCTTAATCAAAAACAAACAGAAACAAACTGTGCATGATTTGTACTCAATTGCATTCAATTCCGCATTAAACTTCATAGTCAATCGCCGTTCGTTTTGTTCAGCAATTTGAACAATATTTACAGTAGCATCCGTGATAACGTGTGACTCTTGAGCTCTCCTCGTTGCATGTGCCTGTGTGTTTGCTGTTCGCCTTCCTATGTTGCCTCTTCGACGTGGTCGTGGCGGCATAATCTGTTTGAAATTGAGAAATCAATAGGAGAAATGCAATAAACTAAAACAAAAAAAGAATGTTTTAACTGTTAAGTTTGAGTTATGACGTTATCTCTTCTCAAATATTTTGATGAGGTTTGTAAACAATTAGTCGATATAAATATCTTAGAACTCGATAAAATGGATAAAATCGATGAGATTTGTCACTAATGTTATTCCTATATAAAAAGAAAACGTTAATTCCTCGGTAAAAATTGCAGCTAAAATTTCAAATTTAATTTTCGTACATAGATTAGAAGTTCTAGCACTTACTGATTACAAAAAGTTGTCCAAAAACATCCTTAGAACTCGAAAAATAGCGTTTGAAAACTTGCTTGCTTACTTACTTACTTACTTTTCAAACCCGCTTATCCATTAGGGTCGCGGGGGCAGCATTGTGCTGCTGTGCACTGTATCTAGTAGGGTAATACCTGCCACACCTCTCAGAAATCTCATTTCGGCCGCTTGTACCCGCGATCGCACTCTTTCGGTCATTACCCAAGCCTCATGACCATAGGTGAGAATGGGGACAAAGATAGATTTGAAGACGGAGAGCTTGGCTTTGTTACCCAGCTCGCGTTTCGTTACCACGGATCGCCACAGTTCGCGTCTGACACAGCTTGCTGCACCGAACCGAGCATCCAATTCTTTCTCCTGCTGTCCATCACTCGTGAATGCAATCCCGAGATACTTGAATTTCTCCACCTGTCTCAATGAGGCTCCCCTAACATGGAGAGCACACTGAGCAGGCTGTCTTGAAAGGACCAGAACCTCAGTTTTAGCCACACTGATCTTCATCCCAGCTTCTTCACATTTGGCTGCAAACCGGTCTAGTGCATGCTGAAGGTTCGTGCGAGAAGACCCATGGAGGATAAGGTCGTCAGCAAAGAGCAACCTCTCCACCAGGCAGTCACCCACACAAACACGCTCATCGCCTCGGCGGCCCCTGCCTATCCAGTCCATAAAGAAAATGAACAAGAGGGGCGAAGTACGCACCCTTGGCGGAGTCCAACACCCACGGTGAACGGTCTTGACTTAATGCCATTTATCCGGACACACATCTCAGAGCTTTCGTACAGAGACATGATAGCAACCAGTAATTGCCCATCCACTCCATACTCTTGCATCACTTGCCAGAGCTTCTCCCGAGGAACTGTCATATGCTTTTTCGAGGTCTACAAAGCAAGAGTCTAACATTTGCAAAGAGCTGGTATTTGGTTAACTTGTGCTGCGTCATTTTTTCCATGTCTGGATGTCTCTGTCTACTCTTGAGAATGTTAAAGCTTGAATATGTGTTTATCCATTTCAGCATGGCCCCTCAGCATTTTGGCAAGGTTGGAATTTTTTGCATAGGCTAATTTTATTGAGTGAATTTTATGGAATTGAATAGTGTCGATTGGGCTCGAGAGATACCTATTCGTGAGGTACAGTCAACCAAAGGAAATAATCCACACGAGTTTAATACTTAATATTACATTTCATGCTAATGTGTTGTTTTAATAGCTTTTTTAATTATAATTATTTAAATTTAATAATCTTAATAATGTTAACTTTAAATGTAATATTAAATTATTAAAAATAAATTAATATTGAAACGGTAAAACTTAGAGTAAAATTCAAGTGTGGATTATTTCCCTTTGATGACTGTACATTGAAGGTGGAGATCGTAACGTCGCTTCTTCAGAAAATTAAAAATTCTATTTAAAAAATAAACGGATATGAAATTATGCACGTATTCCAAGTTTTCCATTTGAAAAAGAAAATGAAGTGATAAAAATGTTTTCCAATCGCAATCGCATTAGACACTTGTTGCTTTCAGATTTTTCCAATATTTGTACTATTTCGAGTTTGCTGATAAAATTTCTACATAAACTTATGCCCCGATCAATGTCATTAACTAAATGTACAGGAGATAGATAGAACTACAGAGGTGCTAAAGCTATTTGTCGGATGATATTGGATGGGGAAACTAGATCTGGCATGCAGTAAAAGTTTGCTTGTTCGTGGGTGATTTACGCTTGTGAGAATTTTATTTGAATTTCTAGCCGATCTCGTAGTTTAAAGATAATCTGTAATGGGAAATTTGTCTTTCTTTATTAATAAGCTAACTTTGTTTTTTGAAATATTTAAGGGTTTTGTAATAAATGATTATTCAATTTCGTATATTAACGAATTTTCAGTTCATCAGTTGATATGGATATGTTAAAATAGAAATCATAAAATCTATAGAAATAAAAATTTCTCACTTAATTTTATCTAAATTGTTTATTTTTTCAACTTAGCTATTTTCATTAATTGATCACTATAAAAATGTATGGCAACTAAAGTAGTAGTATTAATTGAATGTGCGACATCAGCCATAAATATTACAATATTTGCCATGGTTACATTTCATATCTAAAGTCATGTAAATTAAAGTGGGTATCATAAAATTTGAATAGTCTTTTGAAATTTAATTAAATGTTCTAATATGTATAAAAGCAGCGTCATAGAAACCTTACCTAAACATCAGAGGTTATAGCTCAGTTATATGGTTATTTAAGCACGTACTTAAATAATTCAGTTATTGGTCAGTTCTACCTATTATCGAAATGCTAAAAATTTCATACTCGAATAACCTTTTTTTTTTAAAGAACACACTTTCACCTTAAAAAGTGCAGTAATAACTATTAAAAATTTAATTAAAAAAAAAGTGTGGCGGCGCGTTTATTTTATTATGTACGTAGTCTTTTCGTTTTAAAATTTAATATTAAACATGCCGCCACACCTTTTACCTTTAATTAAATTTACCTTTTAATTACGTTTACCTTTTAACTTAAATTGTAAATTACTCACGAATAAATGAATGACTACTGAAACTACGGATTGGACATGCATTGACATCGAGAAGATGACGTTGGGGAAAGTTTCAAAGCTGTAGATAGTTAGGAAATGAGTGAAATATTGATTACAAAATTTGCGCACAAACACATAAATAATAAAAGTGTGTAACAAGATAAGTGGAAAAAAAGATTTTTTTGCAAACCACGCTTTTATAATGTTTTATTTAGTGAGCTAAATAAAGCTTATTTTTGCAACAATAAACTACAGATACATTTAACCCTCGTCATAACGAATTGTTTGTTGTTGGAATTGGACAATTCGTAGTAATGAATTAGTATCATTAGAACACGAACCAGTGAACCGATTTGAAATTTTTTTTCTTCTTTAACATGCATTAGTCCTGGATGTGTGTGTCAAGTTTCAGCTCCCTAGCTTGTCGGGAAGTTGGTTTAATATTGATTACAAGATTTGACCCGGACAAACACACAGAAAAGCAAGCTAAATAAAAGCGTATAAAAAGGAGGAGATCAAAGTTTCCCTGAGTGAGATTGGTGAACGGAAAATGTAACTCTCGTAATCGAATAAAAAAGAATTACTTTTCTTCGAGCGACTAATGAGAAAAGTTAAAAAAATGATTTGCTCAAAGATAGATTTGTTAAATAAATAAATAAAAATAAAAAAAATACGGTTAAAATAAAAACATTTAAAAACAGGAGCCCCAAACTGGCATCGTGCGTCTGCTTCGGAGACCTTTATGTTGACCCCATGGTGCCTTTCGAGCGTGAGTTGTTCATAAGTAATGCGCCGGTTTGTCCTCCCCAACCGTTTCAACCGAGATTCATCTGGAAGGCTTATATATTTTCAATATGATTAATGCTCATGTGTGAAGTTTAACAATGTTCTTGCACTCTATACATAAATTAACCAAAAAGAAAAACCTTTAATCTACAAGGATATAGTCACTATAGTTCCCTTTTTGGTCTGGACTCTATAGTTTTGCGTTTGCAGTGCTGATTTTCACATCCGTAATGAGGACGGTTTGAAATGACGACGGTAACATGCCGCATAAAGAATTGACATTTAATGTCAATGATAACCTATTTATACAAGAGATTTCATACACTATGCAATTTATTGAGATTATATTCAAGATGACTGATGAAAATTTGGCAATTTTCGCCAACAACGACGAATGTTATCTTCTCTTGGGCCATCGACTGGACTATTAATTGCAGCTTACCTTGTTCAAACAAGTTAATTTTTTTTAAAAGCTGTAGTGTTTATAAAATAAACCGACAAGAAACTCTATGTGAATACTTAATGTTCAAATGTAAAGCTCACAGTTGGTTGTATTTTGCTATCTCATCTTCAAAACTTTCATTTGGAAAATGAAGTATTTTAGATTATGAAAATTTTATGTAAGAGATTCATTTTTGGAAATGTTAAATGTCATCGCAAAGTTTGCAAGAGCATAAATTATAAACATCTGCAGAGAAAGAAGCTACTAAATAATGAAAAGAAATTCGTTCATCTGTTTACATACATTATTGAAAATTGAAATTGCTACAACATCTAAGTAACAAGTTAGGTTCACCAAACTTTAGAGTAGTTTTCTTCAACTAACAAGGATTTATTTTTATTCATAAATAACCAAGTTTAGTAAAAGATGTGACCATAGCACGAGTACACCTTTAAGCAGGGCGTCTCAAACCTCTTAGGGCCAAAATTATACAGAAAGAAGAGGACTGTAAACTGAGTATTTTGAGATAGGGAACCAATGGTCGGAAATGCATATTTCAGGCGCCATGAGATCTTGGATGAGTAATACATGAGGGACGTTTTTGTAAGTTTTTTTTCGTTTTTATCAAACAACTGTCTGCTCACTTCCATGTTAAAGTCCGCGAGCAGATTTCCTAGTCGTTGGATTGGAAGGCACGCCTGTATTTTTTCCTATGGGGGGGAGGGGTATGCTCAAGTCGTTGATGTATGAAACCCCAGTATATTCGGATGCGAAACTGCCTGGGCAGGGTCTATGCTGCCTGTCCCCTTGTAAAACAGACACCAGGGATATTTGAAAGAGTGCGCTAAAATTTCATGCGCCGTTTTAATGTAAGTATTGATGAGACTGGTGGTCTCCACTTTGAACACATACATTGAGCTGTCAGTTGTTGCTATGTATGTTGTTGCTCTGAGCTATAAGTTTTTGCTATGTTGTTTATGAATAAAATTTGTTGTTTGCTCTGAAAACGAAAGCAACTTGCAAAAACGTTCCTCACATGTATTACTCATTCAAGATCTTGGGATTCGTGAAATATGCAGTTCCGATCATTGATTCCCTATCTCTGAATACTCAGGTTACAGTCCTCTACCATCTATAGAATTTTGACCCTAAATGTTTGAGACAGCTTGTATTTTTGATTGCATTGAAGCAAAATAATCTGTGAATGCAATCTTGATTAGTACATGCCGTATCAATTCTTGAAGATTTTTAACTGAAGGCTCGTATAATTACAAATATGCTCTGCGGGAAATAAGTCAGGAAAATTGACAGAATGGTATAGATCCATATGTCCATCTAGATTTCTCTGGTACAACTTGTAGAGTGTGATTGTGTGTTGATCCAAATTTGTATTATTATCGTGGACGGAGGCTCTGACCGATTTCACATAGTTTTCTGGGTGCACGGAAATTTGGTTCCTCAAGCTGCTTTTTTTTTTAAATATACACAATGCAATGTAATGATTGATATTATCAAGCAATAGTGATTCAGTGTGTTTCATTGTTGTTCATTTAAGCTGTTGTATAGTTAGAGTTAAGCTATTAGCTTAAATAATTCTGGCGGTACGATTGATTATTGCCCATTCTCTGGAGCTGTTTTCCTTAAATAGAATGTATGCATTATGTTGTTAAATGTCTGATGTTGATCATTGAAACCTTAATGTATGGTTTAATCGTAGTTTCCCTCATATGTGGAGAATTGTAGTCAATCACCGCTTGGTAGTGCTGCAATATGTAGATCAATTTTATTGACGGTGGAATCATTTCGTAACTTTGTTGGATGCAGAGTGGGTTCTGATACCCTACTTGTGTAATAGGATAGTCATTCTGGCGGATAATTGAATCGCATCAGAGCCTGGTTAAGTGCAGGCTGTGAGTGAGTGCCTTTCTTGTTAATAATATGCACGGTCTAGTTGCAGTCCCTTGTGTTATGGTTGTAGCAGTAACCATGAGGTTAATAATTATAATACGGATTAGTCCTGTCCTTCAGTCATTAGGGCTGAGTTATTGGAATAATTATTATGCCTGGTGGAAACTGTTCATGAATATGAAGTGCACTTTGGTTAAGACTGATTGCGAATCAATAGTTGAGTATTGATCCCTTGTATTAGTATGTCGGTGTGTACTGACCGCGTGTTGTCTGTCCTGTTTTGGACTTTATTGGTATTTGTCTGTCCTGTTTGGACTTTATTGGTATTTGTTTTTGGTAAAATACACGTGAACAGCCAGAAACTGTGGGCACTGGATAATTAAAATTAGAAACTGAAAACACAAATCCACAACAAGAGTTTAATGTTATCTCGACCATATATTGTCAAGTGAAATTTCCCTTTCGAGGTTCGATTGACCATGTTCTCTCGCTGAAGAAGCTGACGTTGTCAGTGAAATGTACATATGAGGTAATATGAAACTCCTGTTATGGATTTGTGTTTTCGTGTATTCATTTTCTATTTTTAGTTTGTTTATGGCGTTATAGCTTCATTAGCGTTTTTCTCTTCATTTTAAAGTACTTTGTACTTCTATATAGTGGACGCCCCTATAACACAGTATATGTAATTTATGAAAGTTAATTAAAACATTATTTTCTACTTTTATGTTAAACTAATTGTCTATTATTTCCTGCTATCAAGTTATTGGATCCTGGAGACACTCCTAGCGTGAGAGGTCACAGTTATTCTTTGACCAGTTACCTAACAATCTTGCTATCAACTCTCCCTTAATTGTGTGAAAGACTATGCGAAAATCATTTAACTTTTTTCTCCTAGAAGATCAGTCATATTCAACATCTGCTACATGGCCATGAGGAAACTCGCTTGCACTTAGTTGGGATGTTTCTAGTTCAGGAGTTCGAGAAGTATGCCTCTTAAAGTGATGCATCCACCTTTTCAGTAGACATCTGATTACCCAAAACGTGATCGTTGCTGAACACCAGAGAATGCTATTGAGCTATCTAATTCTATACCGGGCGCTGTTGTGTCAAAGGCATACACAGCACGGAATAACGTATTTCAAGAAACCTGTTCCCAATGGCACTTGGCGTTGCTCTGCCCGTAACTGTTTCCCGGATTTCAGTTATCATTATTCGTCTATTCGCTGCAGCCATTCGCACAATCCTGGCTGTATGATGCTTACGATGCTCCCATTTCCTCTATGAAATCAGTGTTTCTCAACCTTGTTCTCTCGCGGATTGGTAACGTAATTAAATTAAATTATTTGCATGAGATCAGAGGCGCCCTAAAGTGCATTTATTTTCGTTGAAAATAAGTTTTGAAATTTATTTTGTAATTATCAGAAGAATAAGGATATTTTTTTTACGGGCTGGTAAAATTTTTCCGCGAAAGGGGCAAAGATCCATGGACTAGTGGTTGAGAAACATTGCTTTATGCCATTTATTCCGCTTTTCTCAAAGATATGAGCGGCGATAACTTGCTCGAACATATAGTCTGGGCATGTTCACACTGTTTGCAACATTGACGATATAATTAATTGTTTATGACATCTTAAGCATATCTTTCTTCCTATAAAGTCTGCTTTGTTTATGGCATTCTGTCTGTGCAAAATTGAATTTCACAGGCTGTGACCCTGGCCGCCACTAGTCAACCATTAAGTTTGTGAATGACTATTTTTTTTTTTTGCAAATACGTCTGCTCTAATTGTTAGTGTTCATTCAAATTTATTTAATCACGTAGAATGATATATAACACACTTTGGTATAATTCAATCCAGGTGTAATAATTTCTGTAGGTTTAATAGCGATACCGAAATAAATATTCATTTCATCATGGGAAGTAGTGGAGGTAAAGATGAAAGTTGTCGGTTAGACTTTTTCACACAGTAGGTTTTAATTAAATAGTTAGTCACATGAAACTCCACTGATGTTGAACAAAGAATTAGCTTCTAAACCTTTGAATGAAACATACTCTCAACCGGAATAATATTCTCAGTGCTGGAGAAATTGCGGTGAAATAATGAAAAGACTTCGATTATTTTGATTTTACATGTCCATGTAACCACGTGCTAGATCTATTTTTGGAGAAAAAGTAATATTAGGTTGGTGCAAAATTAATGGGCGATTGCATTCTGTAGATATAGGTGAGCGGGTATGCAAACTATTTCTCGACTAATACAGCTATGTGACACATCATTATAAAGCTGTAGTTCTTCTCTTTAAGCTGATGCTAAAAAACTTGTTCAAATGCCTTACTTTATGAAAGATTAGATCGATTTTGCAAGTGCTGTCTACACAAGTTCAAACTTTGGCCATAATCCTGCTGAAGCAACTCGAAATGTCAACAAAGTATGGGGTGACGGGACAACTTCTCAACGTACACCCTATTCCAAAAGCGTTTTCACTTAGGTGAATGATGTTCGGCGTCCTTGTAATACATTAATCGGTTCGGGCAAGAAGTCGAGTCCGACGTGATTCGAACTCGACTTCTTGCCTGAACCGATTAATTTCACTGGTTTAAGGTATTACAAGCACGCCGAATATCATTCACCTAAGTGAAAACACTTGGAATAAGGTGTACAAAGCGCAGATGGTCGTGGCCGTCCATCGAAAGTTGAAGACATTAATCGAAGCCGACCTGCGTAAATCCACACGAGAAATTGCCGAAGAGCTCAAGGTAGACCATTCGAAGTCGTTCGTCACTTGAAGTAAATTGTTTGGTTTATTCAGCCCGTAGGCTGATTCGCCCTCCTGACTCTGGCCATCAGGAGATTTCTTGGGATAAGTGAATGCGGTGGTTTCTCATTGCCTTCCGCATTTTTAACGACTGCTGTAAGGTAGTAGCAGCAGCCGGGACCGACGGCTTTACGTGCCCTCCGAAGGACGGGGGTGTGGTAAAGATCGCATGTCATCGATGGTCATCCAGTGATAACCGTGCTAGGCGATGCTTAACTTCACAGAGCTGGCTTGCTCTGAGAAAGCTCCCGAGACCACGGCCTCCCCGAAGCAAATTGGTAAGGTGAAAAAGCTCGATAAGTTGGTGCCCAAGAAACCATTACTGCCCGGTCATACGTTCAACAAATCGACGACATGCAGCAGAAACTTCAACAGCAACGACCAGCATTAGTCAATCGGAATGATCTCGTCTTGCTTCACGACAACGCTCGGCCACACGTCGCAATGGTCACTCGATAGAAGTTAAATGATCTTGGTTACGAAACTCTTGATCATCCAGCATACTCACCTGATCTTTCGCCAACTGACTACCATTTTTTCAAGCACCTCGCCAATTTTCCTGGGTGAGAGATGCTTCAAAAACCACGACGATGCAAAAACTGCGTTTTACACAAAATGAAGAAAGAAGGTTTGTTGGGAATGGAAAATTTTTTTGTCATCTACACTTCGGTGTCAGTGCCCTGTTTTATTTTTCAGTTTGGGTTTTCTAGGAGGATTTTTTCACTGTTCGAAGTAAGGAGAAACTGAGGTGTTGAGTTCAACTTTATTGGAAATTGAGGCTCAATCGATTAGAAGTTATTTCGAAAAAACACGATTACGTAAGCAATCTTATACACGAGTCGAATTATCGATTTTTGTGGACTTTTATACTTTTCCATTAAAGAGACTCCCTTTTTTAGAACTGTGTAATTGCAAATTCACGCACATTTCTTTAGAAATTATTCTTCAATTAAATATGCCAAAGCCTTAATTTTAAATTGTTCTTCACCTTTGGAGTAAACAGAGTTAATAAGTTTATTTAAATAATAATAATTATTAACTGGAGATGCGTCTCCAAGCATAGGTAATGATTTTTCAATTGAAAAATGGAAGGAAAAATTCTGCGACCCGGATTCGACTATCATGACCGATGCCTCTACCAATTGGGCTATCGCAGACACCACGGACAGCCAAGCTGTCTCAAGGTGTCTTAAAGACAACCAAGTTGTCACGGTTGAAAGTTCAATGGGAGACGGGAACCTGGCCCGCAGATCGAGAATTTCTCCACT
>JAHWFO010092561.1:0-10807 GCA_023313115.1 Rhysida immarginata
TTTCATGTGTTTATTTTTAAAATATTGCAAAATTTAATTTAATTTTTGGAGATTGTTCTGTTTACCTACAAGTGTAATTATCCCAGGCAATGCCGGGTACCTTTGCTAGTAAATCTATATTGCAAATACTTTGCCTTGCATTGTTGGTCATGAGATACTTCTTATAATATTCCCTGCCATCATTATGAATATCGATTTATTATTGATAATTATTATTTTTGTTATGGGAAATTGAGCCTCGACAACGCGATCATCACATTCAAGTGCTCGTGTTAGCAATTAATTTATTGTTGACTCATCACTATGAATTGATTTTTACATGACATGCCATTATCTTGGTATTCTTTAAGGTCTCACTTAGAGCACGTGCAATTGACATGAAGGGGTCCAAAAAATCCTGAAAAGATGACATAACTGAAATAAGACTTGATGATTTTGTCGAAAACAGAATTTGAAAAATTTAAATCGTTTTAAAGTTAATCATGCAAACGGTGGAGTTGTAAACGTAAAGCACAAACGTGAAACTTTATAAATAGCTGTTAACTAAAGCAGCACCACCTCTATTCAAAGCCTGCGCGCGAACAGTTCACACATTGTTACGTAATCAAATCTAGTCAAAATTTAAAGCTTATTATTGGTAGAAATGCGATCAAAAATGACTACTTTTGACGTTTTAACACTGTGTGACGCTTCCGTGCTCAGGCTTTCTCTTTTGCTGGTGTTGGCTAAAGCAACGCCTCATAAAGATAAGGCCTAAGCGCGAAAACGATATACATTGTTACATCATCATCTGAAGATACACTTAATCGCATTACTACAAATAATAAGCCCTGAAATGCAATTAAACGTATCTTCGGATAATGATGTAACAATGACTGAAGTTTTCACGCTCAGGCCTTATCTTTAGGAGGCGTTGGCTAAAGCCTCTAATAAGAAGGCATTATTATCCTTCCATTGTTAGGATTGGCGGTTGCAAACAATGCTAAAACAGTCATTGTTTTGATTGTTACGTATAATGTTTCTATATATATAAAGAAGGATGTTTGTTTGTTTATTTGTTTGTGGGTTTTTTTGCGGGTTTGTGTGTTTGTTTGTTTGTTTTTTTATACAAATCAACAGTTTTATTCCGATCTTGATAAAATTTCGCATACATGACCTTCAAAGCATGAGGAAGGTCACTGTCTACGTCAGATTTCGAAAAACAATAATAATTGATAAAAAATAGATATTCATGGTTATGGCAGGCCATAATAATGAGAAATATCTCATGACGAACAATGCAGAGCAAAGTTTGTTCAAAAATAGGTATCAACAATGGTATCAACACGCAATACACAAACACTCTGCATGGACCAACAATAAATATCACATGACCAACAATGCAAATAAAAGTTTGTGCAACAATAGGTATCAACAATGGTGTCAACACGCAATGCACCAACACTATGCAAGGATCAACAATATATGTCTCAGGACCAAAAATGCAATATAGAATTCAATGCCTAGAATTCCTGTTATTCAGGCTTTACTTAACAATTTTTGTATCAAGGCATCAAAAGAGAAAAGGAAATTGCAACAACATCAAGTGTATATATAAAGTAAGATTACATGAGTAAAAAATTATTTACACTAGAAGGCATCTTGGAGAGGTCCATCCATTGTGAGCCTATAAAATTTTTTTTTTCTCTTTACCTACAAGCGTAATTATCCCGGGCAATACCCGGTCCTCTGCTAGGCACCTACATATATAAAGAAGGATGTTTGTTTGTTTGTTTGTTTTGTTTGTTTTTTTTTACAAATCTACAATTTTTTTTTTCGATCTTGATGAAATTTTGCATACTTGACCTTCAAAGCATGAGGAAGGTCACTGTCTACCTCAGATTTCGGAAAAATAATAAATATCGATAAAAAATCGATATTCATGGTTATGGCAAGGCTTATTAATGGGAAATATCTCGTGACCAACAACGCAAGGCATAGTTTGTGCAATATACATAAGTTTCAATTTGTAACAATGCATAGAATACCTGTTATTCAGGCTTTTCTAAGAAAAGAGAGTTCTTAGTACTTAAGAATTTCCTAGAAATCTTTTAAAATGATCAGTGCTGTGTTGAGCAAATGGTAAGCAAGTAAATAGAAGTATCGGCGACCTCTAGACAACAGAAAGTGATGACTGGCCAAGTTTTGCTTCAAGACATCGAGAGAAGAGTGGGAATTGCAACAACATCAAGTGTACATATAAAGTAAGATTACGTGAGTAACAAATTATTTGGACTAGCAATGGCATCCTCGGGGAGGTCCATCTATTGTGAGCCTTTGAAGAAATTATTTTCGAAATTTCATTAAGAATTTTTACTGTATAATTTCTAAGCGTTTTCACGTGTTTATTTTTAAGATTTAATTCAAAAAAAAATTCCGAGCCACGCAGGGGTTATAACCTAGCTTATTTGAGAGCACATCAGATCCAAACATTTCATAAAAATACATTTTGAATATATTCTGTTAGAATGTGTATATTTTGGAAACTGATATGCTGATAATGCGATGATTGAACGTTCGTATCCAAGAATTATTAATATTGAGCATAAAATGATGACGCAGTGACAGAACATTAATGAGCCAGCGTTTATTGGTGAGGCAAAGGAGTCAAGCAAGTCGTCCTTGAGCTCCCTATAAAATGTCTAGACGACTAGCAAAAATGTATGTGTCTGGAAAGGGAAGAGAAAAAACGACTATTGGTCGGAGAAACTCTGCAACTAAAACAGGAAAAGCTATTCGGGCATTTGAAAAATTTGTAGAATGGTAGTTTCGAATAGTGCAAGAGGGTATAAGATCTACTTCTAGGGCAAGAAAAACTTGAGTCAAAAGTATCAAGTGATGCTTCGTAGTGGTGAGGCAAGGAAAAAAGATTTTAGATAAAATCCCGGTATATCATCTAGACTTCCTATTTTTCGTATTTTTCGTAGAAATAATAGCCCTGTCGCACTGTGTTGTATTGATTAAGTTATTATTTAACCAGTGGGGAGTTTTAATTTAACTTCTTGAGATTTTTCTGTTTATCTACAATTGTAATTATCCCAGGCAATGCCGGGTACCTTTGCTAGTCTATCCATCTATATAAAGAAGGATGTTTGTTTGTTTGTGTTTATGGGTTTGTTTGTTTTTTATACAAATCTACTGTTTTATTCAGATCTTGATAAAATTTCACATACATGACCTCTTCAAAGCATAAGGAAGGTCACTGTCTATCTCAGATTTCGAAAAAATAATAATTTTTGATAAAAAATCGATATTCATGGTTATGGCAGGGCATATTAATGAGAAATATCTCATGACCAACAATGCAAGACAAAGTTCTTGCAACAATAAATATCAACAATGGTATCAACACGCAATTTACAAACACACTGCACGGACCAACAATATATATCTCATGACCAACAATGCAAGGCAAAGCTTGTGCAACAATAGGCCCATTGTGTTCGCATCAACAATGGTCTCAATGCGCAATTCACCAATAACAATGAGCACAAAATTATTCAAAGAATTATAACAATGAACATAAAATGATGATGCAATGACAGAACATTCGTTTTCAAGAATTATATCAATGAAAAAAAATGATAAAGCAATGATAGAAAGTTCATTACAAAGAATTATAACAATGAACATAAAATGATGATGTAATGACAGAACATTCGTTTCCAAGAATTATTAACAATGACCAGGATATGGGTATAATAGACGATATAGGTCTCTCTCGATGAGGCAAAGGAGGTACACGTGTCTTCCTTCAGGTCCCTAACAAGCGTTCAGACGATTGGGAAAAGTGTGTGTGTTTCTTTGTCTGTGTGTGTGTTTCCCTACATGCGTTATTATCCCGGGCAACGCCGGGTCCTCTGCTAGTCTATATATATATATATATATAAAGAAGGATGTTTGTTTGTAGGTTTGTTTGTTTCTTATACAAATCTACAATTTTATTCTGATCTTGATGTATTTTGATGAACTTTTGTATACTTGATCTTCAAACTATGAGGAAGGTCAGTGTCTACCTCAGATTTCGGAAAAATAATAATTACCGATAAAAAAATCGATATTCATGGGTATGGCAGGGCATATTAATAAGAAATATCTCATGATCAACATTGCCAGGCAAAGATTGTGCAACAATGGGTATCAACAATGGTATCAACATGCAATTCACAAATACTCTGCATGGACCAACAATATATATCTCATGACCAACACTGAAATGCAAAATTTGTGCAATATAGAAAAATTTCAATTTGTAAAAATGCCTAAAATTCCTGTTATTCAGGCTTACCTTAGAAAAGAGAGTTCTTAGTACTTAACAATTTTTTGAAAATCTTTAAAAATGATTAGTAACTGGAGATAATGGAAAGTTAGCAGACTATTGAGAAAGAGTGCAAAGACGACAGAGGAAACAGCCCTTTTGCTCCGTGCTATATTGAGCAAATGGTAAGCAGGTCAATAGAAGAATTGGCGATCGCAGACTACAAAAAGAAATGTATGGCCAAGTTTTAATTCAAGCCATCGAGAGAAGAGAAGGGAATTGCAACGACATCAACTGTACATATAAAGTAAAATTACGTGAGTAAGAAATTATTAAACTAGCAGTGGCATCCTTGGAGCGGTCCATCCATTGTGAGTCTTTATAAAAAAAATTTTCAAAATTTTATTAAGAATTTTTACTGTAATAATTTTAAGCGTTTTCATGTGTTTTTTTTTTTTAACATATATCAAAATTTATTCCAAAAAAAATATCCAGAACCACGCCCGGGTTATCACCTAGCTTATTTGGTAGCACAGCAGATCCAAACATTTCCTACAAATATATTTTGACTATATTCTGTGGGAAAGTATATATTTTGGAAACTGAAATGCTGATAATGCGATGACTGAACGTTCGTTTCCAAGAAATTTGATAATGAGTATAACGTGATGATGCAGTGACAGAACATTAATAGGGCAGCATATATTGATTAGGCATAAGAGATGTGCGTGTGTCCGTTGAGCTCCCTATCAAACGCCCAGACGACTGGCAAAATTTATGTGAGAGATACACAAACATTTTCCATATTTGATCTTTTTATTGATCATTGAAGCGCATTTCGATCGCCATGCGATCTTCTTCAGCATGCGTGTACACAGATGTAACAAAATTCCTCGTACATTGCAGTTGTGAACTATGGGGGAAGGGGAAGGGGGGGTGTTTACAAAGCGAGGGTACTAATAGCAGTTTAAAAAAACATTATGTCAGCCAATCAGAAGTACATTCAAATCATTTGCTCACGGTTATAATAGGTTGAACAAAAATGATAAATAAACAATAATAAAATAAAATAACATTTTAACTTGTTAAAAACATATTATAGAGCGAGTTACAAATGTGGCATTATCACATAATCCAAAATTAGAAACACAGGGGTGGGGTGGGAGGGGGGGGGAAAGGAAGGTTTGCCATATGTGGCATAGAGAAGGGTAGGGAAAGGGGAAGTTGTAAACTGAGTGAGGGTGGCAGTAGGGCATCCAAGGGACTACGATTCCTGAAGGAAGTTGGAAGGGGGCGGGAGTAAAACCAACACTCACAATGATAGGATTCAAAAATCAAAATAAAATGAATACATAAAACGAAAAAAAAATTAAAAAAATAAATAAATAAATAAAATAAATAAAAATAAATAAATAAATAAATAGATAGATAAATAACTAAAGGAAGTTTAAAAGTGAAGATTAGTATTAACCAATCCAGGTAAGCACGTGATTTAATGGAAGATTTAGTAAATGTCACAACATGATGTAAATATGATCAAAAATTATCGGAAGATTTGGGGTTAAACATCAACTGTTCTATTACTTTATATACGTATAAATGGATAATATAAATGAGGTGATGTTAACTTTAAACTGTATTTATATAAATGAGGCTAGGATGTCAAATGTTATTTGATAAAAGTACAAAGTTTTTGCCAATTTGTTAGGTCTGTTGGGCCTCTGTTCGTATTCATTAACTCATTAGGTGGCCTTTTTGCAATCTCATGGGACTCTAGAAAATTCAGGAATCTATGGTCATTCACTTTATGTAAGGTTTTAAAGTCATCCATTTTAGCGTTGTGGCATGTGCGCAGGATATGCTGTGCAAAACTGGAGCTATCAGGTTTTACGTTTTTGATACACGCAAAGTGTTCTTTTAGGCGTGTTTTAATCATTCTTCTACTGTGACCTATGTAGCTGAGATCACATGAACTACATTTAAGTTCATAAATTCACGAGTTTGTTTAAGGTGGTGGGCGATTGTCGTGTATTTTAACCATACGAACAGAGTGGAAGCAAGGAGGTAATATGCTAAACAATTTAAGAGCTGAATATCATTTAATACAAATACTAGAAGAGCTAGCTAGCAAATAGCGTAAACTTTAAACAATAATTTTTTCAGTCCAGATCGTCTTCATAAGATGAGGAGGCCCGAATATCAGTGGATACAGTCAAAGCATGGCACCGAGTGGATCCGACTAAAGTTCGCTCCGTGTCTCCAGTTGCCTTGCTAATTGCTGGTTCCAAATCGTCGGGGTTTTCCGAGAGGTAGAACGTCTGGGCTGAGGTAGGCACCGCAACATCCGAGAGCGGCGACCTATTTAGGTTTGTCGACCGAGGAGATTGTACTGTATGGAATAGAACATGAGATTAGAAAGAGTCAATGATTCGTAACTTGCTTAAATTCCAATAGAATATCCTATCACAAATCTTATTACTGCACAGTACCAGACAACGCGGCGATGCTGTCCGAGCGCGGACAATCTGCAGGGCGCCCCGCGAGAAAGCCGGCTGGAATAGTTGGCGAACACGCTGCCTCGCTGTATCCCCTTCTCCTCGGGAATAAGTAAAGGTGAGTGCAACACAATGACTCCTGTCCTTGCTGTCGTGCTATCGTTCGTGGAGGCGCGCTATCCGAAATAGCGCCTTCTTGTACGTGGTCCTCTGAGGCCGAGAGCGGGTCGGTCTCGTCTCTGTTTCGTTCAGAGGTCGTGGACACGTCCTTAACCTCCAAGTTTAATGCTGACGTGGATGTCGAGCTGCAAACGTCCGGGACGGTTGTATGGTCGTGCTGAAGCTCCTCAATGTTCACGCCCGTCGGGTTACTTAGTGCATCGCCACCTGCAAAAATTTCACATAAGTTCGTACACATATCATAATAATTATCAGGCTTACGATGCTTGCCTTTTGCCGAAGGAATACGCTCCCTTTGGTGCTGCCTTCTTCGATTCTGTCGAATACATCGTCCGCTGTTCGAGCACGAGCTCCTCTTCATGGGCGATGAGGCCTCAGGGACGCCTAGGCTGGCGTATGTCGGTCGGACGTCTTGGTTGGGTTTCTTCCTTCCATGGATACGACTAATTTTCTCAACAGCCTCCGTTAAAGTTCGTTGCCGGGAAATGTGCTGAGACGACAGCAGCGGCAGCCTCTTTCCGTCTGATGATCCTGGCTCTGCACGGCGACTATTTTCAACACAATAAGAATTATCGTTAATGTGCTTATTACTACCAAGGCTACTTGCCGTTTGTCTTCCGTGCTTCTGAGATTCGTCCCATTACTTCGGATTCCTATCCGGACATCTCATCAGGTTCGGCTGGCCGCAAAAGTCCCTTACTGAGAGAGAATCCACTACAATCTCTCGCTCTTGCCTTTTTCTTCGCCTTTTATTTGGGCTTGGAGGATTCTGTGCCGAGATTGCGCACTTCATCCTCCAATCCCGAGGCTCAGACTTCTCCTTCTTCATCCAATCCTGAGACTTCAGAATTTCTTCTCTTGACGGGATCCGTCCACTACGGGTCGGGGTGTTTCTTTTCTGATCTTCTCTTTCCCTTGTCAAATCTTTGGAAAAATGTTTTTTAAAATTTTTCTTCTGACGGGGATTTGACAATATCCCGCTGCCAAACCCGCGTCGAAAATCCTCTATTTTCGATTGCGGTTTTTCTTTTCCACGCTTCTTTTTTTCTGAACCCTTTAAAGAAGAATTATAATTACTAATAAGTTTTCTCTCCATCGAAGTGATGTTGACCCTTCTATTCCTTTGTTCGTATAGGAATAAAATAAATATTTTATTTTTGACGCATCCTTAAAATATTTTCTTCGACTATCACTTCTCTCTTCTCTATACTTTTTCCCATAAATTATCCTTGTTCGGAAGTGTCGTCACTTTCCTTTCTCCCGTTATAAGGTGCTCTCCTATTTCCTTGTAGGTTTCCATTTTTTTTAACACCTTTGCTTGGTCCTTTCTTTCCCTCAAGGCAATTTCGAGATTCCTGCTGTAGCCTTCTAATTCTTTTATTCTTGCTTCCAGCATTGCAACCTTGTTAAGAATTTTTCCAAACAACACTTTTTCTATTTCCTCGTTTTCGGCATAAATTCTTTTATACCATTCATTACCGAATTCGAGCCGCCTTCCATCTTCATCTTCAGCCTCATCCTCTGTTTGACGATTTTCTGCTGAACCAACTCTACTTTCAATTTGCTGCGGGTGACTTTCTGACATCCCTTGGTTTTCTTCTGTTTGCGGTCTGGCTGAAGGTGGCTTGCTTAACTTGCAATCGGATAGACTTAATCTCTTTAATTTCCTTATTTCCCTAACTTCTGCTTGGCTTAATTCTATCTCTAATTTTTCAACTTTAGTACCTCTCTTATGATCGGTTTTTGCTTTAGATGCGAAATTCCCCTTAAATTTTAACGTTATTGTAGCGGTTATGCTTGAGGCTTTCTTTTGTATCTTTTCGGCTTCTTCTTTTAAGCATTCGTAGTGCATCTCTTTATCCATCATTCCCCAATCGAATGCCTTGTCCAATGCGTCCACAACCTTATGCTTACTTTCCATACCGCTCTCTTCAATTATCCTCCTATAGCGACTTATTTCTTCATTTCTACCGAAGGCGGCCTCCTCTTCTTGTTCTACCGCTATTTTCGTTTTGCCATCTTCCTTTACGGGATCCACTACTTCCGTCCCTGCACGATGGTCTTCATTATGACCTTTTTTCGTTTTTCCCGACTCTAGCTCTTGAATTTTTGCTGATTTCTCCTGTGTCTTATTTCTGGTTTGATTTCTATCTTCACCACAAATTTTTATTATACTATCGTCTTCTTGACTATTAGGATAGCCAGCAATATTCCCGTCTGCCTCCTTGCCTGAGGCTATTTGTTCCCTTTTTAACGGATAATCGATCCATGCGACGTTATTTATGATTCTCATCACATTTTGAGAATCTGGGCGTACCGTATTGGCTATCCGATATGTTACAACCTTTTGCTTCTTTTAATGCCGGGACCTTCTTTTGGGTTGATTTCGCGGCGATATCTTTCGTGCAATCCGCAAAATCACCATTCCATGGAATTGAGTGGGTTACTTCCTTCAAACAGCTCCGGACTGCTTCGTCGTCTATTAAACCCATGGCATCTGATCTTCTCTTTCCCTTGTCAAATCCTTGGAAAAATGTTTTTTTAAACTTTTCTTCCGACGGGGATTTGACAGCGATCTTTTATACTACCATATTCGACTGCCAAAACCATGATCTAGATAATTTCCTAACTGAAATCAACAATTTAGACCCCTCCATTAATGTCACCATGGAAACAGAGAAAGAATGCAAACTACCTTTTCTAGACTTAATGGTACAGAGAGAAGGCCCTGACCTACACTTCAACATATACATGAAACCTAACTTCATCCCATCATATATTCATAAAAAATCCAAGTACTGTTACTCCCACAAAATGGCAGCATTTCTTCAAATGATCAACAGGGCGCTGGAAATACCAATGACAAAAGAAAGAAGAGAGAAAGAACTACAAAATATCAGACATTTCGCCATCTACAACGAATACAACCCCAGCATAATAGACAAATTAAAGCGGAAACTTGAGAGGAGAGTGAAATTATCAAGAGCAACAACTTTAAAACCGTGCAAGGAGGAAAAGAAACTGTTTATAATTCTACCATACAATAAGAAACTCACAAAAGGTCTATCTAAAATCGCCCCTTCTCTTTGGTCTAGATGTAGCATACAAAAGCGGACACAGCATCAAAAAACTTCAGGGCAGTATAAAAGATCGCCCACCACCCGAAACAAACTCGGGAATTTATGAACTGAAATGTAGTTCATGTGATCTCAGCTACAAATTCCGTAGAGTCCCATGAGATTGCAAAAAGGTCACCTAATGAGTTAATGAATACTGACAAAGGCCCAACAGACCTAACAAATTGGCAAAAACTTTTATCAAATAGCGTTTGACATCCTAGCCTCCTTTATATAAAAACAGTTTAAAGTTAACATCATCTCATTTATATTATCCATTTATACGTATATAAAAGAATAGAACAGTTGATGTTTAACCCCAAATCTTCCGATAATTTTTGATCTTATTTATATCATGTTGTGACCATTACTAAATCTTCCATTATATCACGTGCTTACCTGGATTGGTTAATACTAGTCTTCACTTTTAAGCTTCCTTTACTTATTTATCTATTTATTTATTTATTTATTTTTATTTATTTTATTTATTTATTTATTTTTTTATTTTTTTTTCGTTTTTTGTATTCATTTTATTTTAATTTTTGAATCCTATCATTGTGATTGATGGTTTTAATCTCGCCCCCTTCCACCTTCCTTCAGGAATCGTAGTCCCTCGGATGCCCTCCTGCCATCCTCACTCAGTTTACAACTTCCTCTTTCCCTACCCTTCTCTGTGCCACATATGGCAAACCTTCCTTTGGGGGGCGCGCCGCGGGGGG
>JAHWFO010092561.1:10907-28606 GCA_023313115.1 Rhysida immarginata
CTTTCCCTACCCTTCTCTATGCCACATATGGCAAACCTTCCTTTCCCCCCCCCTCCCACCCCACCCCTGTGTTTCTAATTTTGGATTATGTGATAATGCCACATTTGTAACTCGCTCTATAATATGTTTTTAACAAGTTAAAATGTTATTTTACTTTATTATTGTTTATTTATCATTTCTGTTCAACCTGTTTTAACCGTGAACTTATAGCAAATGATTTGAATGTAACTTCTGATTGGCTGACATAATGTTTTTTTAAACTGCTATTAGTCCCCTCGCTTTGTAACCCCTCCCCTTCCCCTTCCCCCATAGTTCACAACTGCAATGTAGTGGGAATTTTGTTACATTTGTGTACACGCATGCTGAAGAAGATCGCATTTCATAACATTTCATAAAAATACATTTTGATAATATTCTGTGGGAATGTGTATATTTTGGAAACTCGAAAGCTAATAAGGAGATGATTGAACGTTCGTTTCCAAGAATTATAAATAATGAGCATAAAATGATGATGCAGTGACAGGTCATAAATAAGGCAGCATCTATTGAGGAGGAAAAGGAGTCACACGTGTCTCCACTGAGCTCCCTATTAAACATCCAGACGACTGGCAAAAATTTATGTGCCTCAAAAGGAAAAAGAAAAAACGATTATTGGTCAGAGAAACTCTGCAACTAAAACAGAAAAATCTATACAGGCATTGGAAATATGTGAACAACGGTAGTTTCGAACAGAGCAAGAGTTTCTACGTCAAGGGCAAAAAAAAACTTGGGGCTAAAGTATCCAGTAATATTCCCCGGTGGCGAAGACGGATATCATTTTAATCTCAGGCAAGTCAACCAGAGGTAAATAAAGTCCCCGTATATCAAGTAGAATTACTCTGTTTCGGATTTTTCTTAGAATGGAAAGCCCCATCGCTTTGTATTGTGATTATTAACTTATTATTTTACCAATTGGGAGTTTTAATATAATTTTTTGAGGTTGTTCTGTTTAACTACAAGTGTAAATATCCCGGGTAACGCCGGGTAATTCCGCTAGTCTTCTATATATATAAAGAAGGATGTTTGTGGGTTTGTATGTAGGGCTGTTTGTTTGTTTCTTATACAAATCTACAGTTTTATTCCGATCTGAATGAAATTTTGCATACTTGACCATCACAGCATGAGGGAGGTCACTGTCTACCTCAGATTTCAAAAAAATATTAATTATTGATAAAAAAAAAAGATATTCATGGTTATGGCAAGGCATATAATGAGAAACATTTCATGACCAACAATGCAAGGCAAAGTTTGTGCAACAAAACTCATCAACAATGGTATCAACACGAAATTCACAAACACTCTGCATGGACAAACAATATATATCTCGTGACGAACAATGCAAGGAAAAGTTCGTGCACCAATAGTTATCAACAATGGTGTCAATACGCAAGGCACCAACACTATGCATGGATCAACAATATATATCTCATGACTAAAAAATCAAGGCAAAGTTTGTGCAATATAGATAAGTTTCAATTTGTAAGAATGCATAGAATGCCTGTTATTCAGGTTTTCTAACAATTTCTTGAAAATCTTTAAAAATGATCAGTAACTGGATATTATGGAGAGTTAGCAGACTATTGAGAAAGAGTGGATAGACGGCAGAGGAAGCACTCTTTTCGCTCCGTGCTGTATAGAGCAAAACGTAAGCAAGTAAATAGAAGTAGCGGCGACCGCTAGACTACAAAAATGGCCAAGATTTTCTTCAACACACCGAGAGAAGAGTGGGAATTGCATCAACATCAATTTTATAATCTAAAGTAAGATTACGTGAGTAAGAAATAATTTAGAGTTGCAGTTGCATTCTTGGAGAGGTTCTTCCATTGTGAGCCTTTAAAAAATTTTTGTTTCGAATTTTCATTAAGAGTTTTTACTGTATTAATTCTAAGCGTTTTTATGTGCTTATTTTTAAGATATTGCAAAATTTAATCTTATTTGGTAGCATATGAGGTCCAAACGTTTCATGAAAATACACTATGACATTATTCTGTGGGAATGTATATATTTTGGAAACTGAGAAGCTAATAATGAGATGATTGAACGTTCGTTTCCAAGATATATTAATGATGAGCATAAAATGATGATGCAGCGACAGCACATTGACTATCCCTTTTTCGTATTTTTCGTAGAAGGGATTGTCCCTATCTCCTTTGTTGTATTGATTGAGTTATTATTTAACTAACTGGGATATATAATTTATTGTTTTGAGATTGTTCTGTTTACCTACAAGTGTAGTTATCCCGGGCAACACCGGGTACCTCTGCTAATTTCATAATGAAGGATATATAAAGAAGAATGTTTGTGGGTGGGTTTTTGGGTTTGTGGGTTTGTTTGTTTGTTTCTTATACAAATCTGCAATTTTATGAAATTTTCTATATTTGAAGCTTAAAGCATGAGGAACGTCACTGTCAACCTCGTATTTCGAAAAAATAATAAATATCGAATATATATCGATATTAACGGTGATGGCAGGGCATTTTAAGAAGAAATATCTCATGACCAACATTGCAAGGAAAAGTTTGTGCAACAATAGGTATCAAAAATTGTATCAACACGTAATGCACCAAAATAATCAGTAGCTGGATATAATGGAGCGTGAGCAGACTATTGGCAAAGAGTGGAAAGATGACATAGGAAGCAGTCTTTTAGCTCCATGTTGCATTGAGCAAATAGTAAGCATGTCAATAGAAGAATCGCCGACCGCTAGACTACACTAAGCGATGAATGGCCAAGTTTTGCTTCAAGACATCGAGAGCAGAGTGGAAATTGCAACAGCATCACGCGTGCATCTAAATTAAGATTATGTGACTACGAAATTACTTAGACTACCATATAGTGACATTTAGACTACTGGCACTTATGGAGAGGTCCATCCCTTTTGAGCATTTAAAAATTTTTTTTCGAATTTTAATTATGAATTTTTACTGTATTAATTCTAATCGTTTGCATGTGTTTATTTTTAAGATATTTCAAAATGCAATCAAATAAACAATGAGCCACGCCGGGGTTATCACCTCGCTTATTTGGTTGCACATCAGATGCAAATATTTCATAAAATACATTTTGACTATATTCTGTGTGAATGTTAATATTTTGCAAACTGAGATGCTGATAATGCGATTATTGAATAACCCCTTCCAAATATTATTAATAATGAGCATAAAATGATAATGCAGTGACAGGACATAAATAAGGCAGCGTATATTGAGGAGTAAGATGCGTTACACGTATCTTTCTTGATCTCCCTATCAAACGTCCAGGACTGGCAAAAATGTATGTGTTTGAAAAGGAAGGAGATAGAACGTGTATTGTTCAGAGAAACTCTGCAGCCAAAACAGAAAAGGATTACGGGCATTGGAAACATCTATACGACGAGAGTTTCGAATAGACAAAGAGGGTATAAAGGATTCTACGTCAAGGGCAATATAAATTGGGTCTTAAGTATCCAGTGATGTTCCCGGTCTTAAGTATCCGATGGTGAAGATGGATTTCATTTTTATCTGAAGCAAGCAAACAGAAGATATATATAATAGAATTCCTGTTTTTCGGATTTTTCTTAGAAAGAATTTTGCATTGATTGAGTTATACTATAACCAGTTCGGAGATATAATTTGACTTTATGAGATTGTTCTGTTTATCTACAAGAGTAATTTTCCCGGGCTATGCCGGGTCCTGTGCTAGTAATTAAAATAAACGTTATGGTGAAACTCAGAATTGTCATAAGTATTTATTGATATAATAAGCAACAAAAAACCCACAAACATCCTTCTCTATATATACAGAAAGACTAGCAGAGGTACCTGGCGTTGGCCGGGATAATTACACTTGTAGGTAAACAAAACCTTCTAAAAAAATTAAATTGGTTAAATAATAACCCAATCAATATAACACAGAGCAAAGGGACTATCCATTCTACGAAAAATACGAAAAACAAGAAATCTAGGTGATACACCGAGACTTTATCTAAACTCTTCTTGACTTGCCTCACCACTGCGGAACATCACCAAATACTTTAGAATCAAGTTTTTCTTGCCCTTGACGTAGAACCTCTTATAACCTCTTGCTCAAATACCCGCATAGCTTTTTATTCTTTAGTTGCAGAGTTTCTCTAACCAATACTCGTCCTTTCTCTTTCTTTTCCAGACACATAAATTTTGCAAGTCGTCTGGACGTTTGATAGGGAGCTCAAGGGAGACACACGTGACTCCTTTGCCTCATCAATAGACGCTGCCTTACTAATGTTCTGTCATTGCATCATCATTTTATACTCATTAATAATAGTTCTTGGAAATGAATGTTCAATCATCGCATTATCAACATCTCAGTTTGTAACATACACACATTCCCACAGAATATAGTCAAAATGTATTTTTATGAAATGTTTGGATCTGATGTGCTCCCAAATAAGCTGTGATAACCGGATTTTTTTTTGGATTAAATTTTGTAATATTTTGAAAATAAACACAAGAAAATGCTTAGAATTATTACAGTAAAAATTCCTAATGAAAATACGAAAAAATTCTTACTCGTGTTTTAGGCGTACATTTTATGTTGTTGCAATTCCACTTTTCTCTCGATGTCTTGATGCACAGCTTGGCCATTCATCACTATATGTGGTCTAGCAGTTGCCAATTCTTTTATTTACTTGTTTAACATTTGCTCAATACAGCACGGAGCTACAGTAGCGCTTCCTCTGTCGTCTTTCCACTCTTTGTCAATAGCCTGCTAACTCTCCATTCTCTCTAGTTACTGATCATTTTTAGAGATTTTCCAGAAATTGTTAAGTACTAAGAACTCTCTTTTCTACGAAAAGCCTGAATAACAGAAATTCTATGCATTGTTGCAAATTAAAACTTATTTATATTGCACAAACTTTGCGTTTCATTGTTGGTCATGAGATATATATTATTAATCCCTGCATAGTGTTGGTGCACTGCGTGTTGATACCACTGTTGACAAATATTTTTGCACAAATTTTGCCTTGAATTGTTTGTCATGAGATATTTCTCATTAATATACCTTGTCATAACCATGAATATCGAGTTTTTATCAATAATTATTATTATTATTATTTTTACGAAATCCGAGGTACACAGAGACCTTCTTCATGCTTTGAAGGTCAAGTATGCAAAATTTCTACAAGATCAGAATATAACAGTAGATTAGTATACGAAACAAAAAAAAACCACAAACCCACAAACAAACATCCTTCTTTATATATATTATTTCACCAATTGGGAGTTATAATTTAATGTTTTGAGATTGTTCTGTTTACAAGTGTAATTATCCCGGGTACCTCTACTAGTTTAATCATAAAAACAGTTCCAGCCACGCCTGGGGTATTCGCCCAGCTTATTTGGTAGCACATCATATCCAAACAGTTCATAAAAATATATTTTGACTATATTCTGTGGGAATGTGTATATTTAGGAAACTGAAATGTTGAACGCTGGATTGAAAGAATCTTCTATATATATAAAGCAGGATGTTTGTGGGTTTGTTTGTTTGTGGCTTTGTTTGTAGGTATGCTTCTTATACAAATCTACAGTTTTATTCCGATCTTGATGAAATTTGGCTTACTTCACCATCAAACGATGAGTTTGTGCAACAATATGTATCAACAATGGCGTCAACACGCAATTCACACGACGCTCGAACCAGCAACAGATATCTCATGACCAACAATGCAAGGCAAAGTTTGTGCAACAATAAGCCCGTCGTGTTCGCATCAACAACGGTATCAACGGGCAATTCAACAATAACAATGAGCACAAAATGATGTTGCAAAAATAGAGAGTTCACTTCAAAGAATTATAACAATGAAGTGAACATTCGATGAGGCAAAGGAGATACACGTGTCTTCCTTCAGCTCCCTAACAAGCGTTCTGGAAAGGTGTGTGTGTTTCCTTGTGTGTGTTTGTATGTTTGGCACGTTTGAGCAGTGCATATTCTATTACAGTTTATTTACAAAAAATACATCAACTCGAATCATCAAACCAAAAAGCATACGATTTATCAATGTTGTGCTATTTAATAATCGTTCGAAGGAACCATATTAATTCATACCTATCGTAATGCCACCAAAGAAAAGAAAGAACATTGGTCAGAGAAACCCTGCAGATAAGAGACAAAAAAATATCCGGTCATCAGAGACACTTGAACAACGGGAGCTTCGTCTGCAGCAGGAAAGTATGCGGGCTTCAACATCAAGGGCAAGGGAAACTTCGGAGGAAAGAGTGCTTTGGCTACAGCAGAAGCGTGTGCTAGTTTCCACGTCAAGAGCACGGGAAACTTCGGAGGAAAGAGTGCTACGTGTACAACGAGTTCGACGTAGAACGGAAGAATTAAGGGTGGCGAATCGACATTCTGATTTTAAATTAGCGACATTTAATTGCAATTCTGAAAACGATTACTTTTATCACCCTAAAGTCCTAATAGGAAGGTTGGATGTCGTATGTAACCACTGTCAGGCAGAGAAATATATTGGGAACCACCAGGAATATGTTGCTCTAATGGAAAAGTGAAGCTGCCGCCACTGAAAGAGCCTCCAAAACCACTGTTATCTTACTTATATGGTAACACAGCAGATTCCAAACATTTCCTAAAAAATATAAGGGCACATACTTCAAGTATCCAAATGACATCGTTTGGCGCGTCATCAATAGTGCAAGAAGGTGGATTTATGCCTACTTTTAAGGTTCAGGGTTGAATTTACCACAGAGCCGAATCACTTCTTCCCCTTTCAGGTGAAAATCCAAAATTCGCACAACCACCTGGTAAAAATGTTTAAAACAGCATTGGAAAGGATGCCTACAGACGAGTGCAAAGTAGTCATACGGGCAGACAAGAGGCCATCTGGTGAACATGAACGGCGTTCTAACGCCCCAACCTTTAACGATGTAGCCATACTCAGGGTTGATCTGGAACAGTACGATAGCCGTGACATAATTGTTCAGAGACGAAGTGAAAATTTGCTGAGGATTTCAGAAACACACCGTTCATATGATGCTCTGCAGTATCCTCTTATCTTCTTTGATGGCGAGGATGGTTACCACTTTAACATAAAACAAACTGATCCTCTCACAAGAAATATGACGCAAGAAAAAGTATCTTCTATGGAGTTTAATGCATACCGCATTATGCTGAGAGAGGGATCCTCAAACCACATCTTACGATTCCGCCAGTTGTTTCATCAATACTTCGTAGATATGTACGCGAAAGTGGAATGTGAACAGCTTCTTTATATTAGGCTAAATCAGAAAAAACTGCGTGTTGATGATTTTATTCATCTACAGGATGCTGTGGCTAATGACCGGAATGTCGCTGATATAGGAAGGATAGGAAGGATGTGGCTGATATAAGAATGACAGGAAGGATATCGCAATGTTCACTGGCAGTCCAAGGCACATGCACATGGCCGTCCGGATCTTTTTGTAACCATTACGTGCAACCCTAACTGGCCAGAAATAACAGTTGAGCTTTTGGAAGGCCAATCACCGATTGATCGTAATGACTTAACAGCGAGAGTATTTAAGCAAAAGCTAATAAAATTTACTGATGTTATTACGAAAAGCCATATATTTGGAGAAACCCGCTGTTGGATGTATTCGGTCGAATGGCAAAATCGAGGTCTTCCACATGCACACGTGTTGGTATGGCTTAATGAAAAAATCCAATCGACTGAAATAGATGACATAATTTCTGCTGAGCTGCTGGATCTTCAACAGGATCCACTGCTATTCGAAATACTGTCAAAGAACATGATCCATGGGCCGTGCAGACCTTTAAACCCTAAGGCACCGTGCATGAAAGATGGCAAATGTACTAATAACTATCCACGACAGTTCATTGATGAGACACAATCAGCCAATGATGGTTACCCTTTATACAGAAGACGGAAACCTTAAAATGGGGGCTTCACAGCGACTGTTACCGTTAAGGTTAACAACCAAAACAGAAATATCGAAATTGATAACAGGTGGGTTGTGCCTTATTCCTCTCTCGTTACAAAAATGTTTCAAGCACACATCAATGTCAAGTACTGCCATTGTTGGAAAAATTACGAAAGTTTTCTTTCGAAAGACTTACCAATACAGACGTTGGTAGTATTTTAATCGGGAAACTTCGTTAGCATGATTTTCCAGGATATGAATTAGGTAAGACATAATGAATTGCAACCACTTAATATATAAAAACATCAACTTTACTGGACGAGAGAAATTCGAACGTACTACATGGAGGAAGACTTATTTCAATTATGCATACAACAATCTTTCTAATACCTTGCGTTGAACAATAGATGTAATTTTCATTATTGCTAGAACTTATGCCATCTATTGATTGCATTATTAACTAAACTAATACAAATGTTTAATAAAGTTAGCATAGAAAATTATTTTACTATAATTCCACAATTCCACCCCTTTCTGTGCTATACTTAAACTATTTACAATAATAACTTATTACGAAAAAATTCAAAGTTTTCTTTGACTAGAATTTTCGTGAAATAGTCCGCAATGTTATTCTTACTATCAACTCGGTCTAGGACGAAATTTCCATTTTCTAGTTCCTCTTGCAGAAAGCGGTAATGGAGATCAATATGCTTAGATCGGAAACGTTCAGTTCCATTACGGGCAAATTGGATGGCTGACTCATTGTCGCAAAACAGTTTCACAGTCCCCAGAGGTGGAAACAGTCCTTTACATTCTTTTAGAATTCGACGCAGCCATAGGAGTTCTTTAACTGTCGACAGTGCGACACTTTTCTGCTTCGATGACTGACAGGTTACTGGCACTCCAAAAACGAAACCAATAAAACTACTAATTGACTTGCGATCATCCAAATCTGCTGCCCAGTTTGAGTCCATATAGAACTGTAAGACGTTCTTGCTGTTTGGCGTTAGTCTTATACGTAGATTCTATGTAGTGGCAACATAATCTAGGACCTGCTGTAAACAATTCCAATGCTTGATTCCTGGACTACTGTTGAATTGGGACAGTAGTATAATTGAACGCAAAATGTCCAGTCTTGTCCGTTGAGCAAATACATTAGGGAACCTATTAATGAACGATAGTGTATCTGATTCATCTTACTAGTGCTGGCATCATCTGTTGGACAATCTCGCCGACTAAATTCCATTCCAACCTTCAATGGGATGTAGACTGGAATCCCTTTCGCTGACGGGAACTTATTTAAGAGTTTCTCAATGTATTGATGTTGGTGCAAATACAGCACAATCATCGACGTGTACCATAACAACTGTTTGGCTTCCATACAAGCATACACAATTTGTTGCTTGTAGCTTCTCGAAGTCTAACTTTCTAAAAGTTGAATCCAGTTCTCTATACCATTGACGACCAGACTGATGGAGATCATAAGTGCTTTCTTCAATTTTCACACAGTAGAGGGTTGTTGTGGAACATATCTAGGTGCTGGCTGCAAATAGATATCAACATCCAAGTCGCCGTACAAATATGCACACTTGACATCCAGATGCATGTGGCACCACCCCTTCAGGACTACTTGTACGATGAACAATACAACCACAAAGGTGAAATTGACTACAGGGCTGTAGGTCTCGTAGAAATCTATTCCTGGTTGTAGACTGAAACCTTGTACCACCAGACGTGCTCGATATCTTGCGATTTTCTTTGGCTGATCACTGAAGTATTTCAAGGCAAACACCCAGTGAGATCCAACTAGTTTCACATCTTCTGGTTGCGCGACTTCTTCAAAGACTCCCTGCTGTTTCAAAGCTTCAATTTCTTCACTCATGGATGACAGCCAGGAAGAAGATTGTGGAGATTCAAGAGCATCCTTGTAAGAAGACGGTACTTTAACTTCTACACAATTTGCTTCTAGTCGTTCATTAGCTGATGAATTCTCAGGGCCAATCGCTCTTCTACCTCGCTGAACGCAACAGCCCCAGTCAAGTTATTTGTACTGAAGTCACACTGCGATGGATCATAAAATATGTTGTCGGATCGGCAGTAGTTTTCAACTTCCCGTTTCGATCGTAACATCTCGCTGGATCCGCAAAAATAATAAATGTCATGGCGTTCTGCAGATGTACCAGACTTCCGTTCAACAACAATTCTTTCCCATTCATCAACTGGCTTTTTATTTGAAATATGATCAGATTTGGAATGTGAAGAATCGCTGATCTTCACCATTGGAGACAAGGCTGATATGGATGGAGTTGGTGACTCCCTCTCCTTGATAACAGTCTCAGTGGGATCCTTTTTCAGGATATCTTCCTCGAAATCGTCATCAATATCCGAAGAAAGCTTCTGGTTCATCTTTATAATCTGATATCGGATTCCAATTATTTTCTACGTACTGCTTCTTTGCGTTGCGAAGCACCTCCATTCCAAGTCTGCTCTCATCAAATTTGACATGTTTCGATTCCTTGACACTATTGTCATTTGGAAACCAAATTCGGTAACCTCTTGTATGGAAGGCATAGCCAAGAAGAATGCCGAGGCGAGCTCTTCCCTCCAATTTGCTGCAGCGCTTCTGTTTTTCTAGGTGACAGAAAGCTAGACATCAAATTCGTTTCACATTCCCCTTTCCATCCGGACCACAACTGTTCTGGAACGCTGCCTCCAATTACCTTACTTGCTGTACAGTTTCTTAAGTATGCAGTCGTTTTCAGCAACTCTCCCCAATAACGATGAGGTACTCTGGAAGCCTGCAACAATGTTCTAACACCTTCCAAAAGCTTCCGGTAGAAACGTTCGGCAACGCCGTTCATCTGCGGTGAATATGTGTTAGTTCGTTCATGTTTGATACCATGTTTTCACAATTCTTTTTCAAATTGTTTAGAGCAAAACTCTAGACCATTATCTGTTCGAAGGCAGATGATCGATAAACCAAGTCGGCGTCACTGTAGATTCGATATTGCTGAAACCATTTCAACACATCACTCTTCTTTTCCATGGTGTACACCGATACATGGCGGCTGAAGTCATCTACGAACGAGACGAAATAAGAAGCTCCACCTTGAGCCTTTGTTGGCGCCGGGCCCCACACATCACTGTGTACTAATTCTAAGAGCCTGGTCGATCTCCATTTATCTAAATGCGGATGGCTGGCCTTAGTTGATTTTGCAATGCGATCGCAATGCAATCCACACATGTCGAAAAATCTCCTACTGGTTGGCCAAAACCTCGAACAGCTTCATCTTTGGCCATTTTCTTAATTGTGTCAACATTTGCATGTCCAAAGCGTTTATGCCATGAAGTCAAGGTTCCACGTTCTGCTAGACTCACTTCGGGCTTCTGATTTGTAGTATAGTCTTTATTACTTCTAATACAGTCCTTTTTCGATATGGCCTTGAATGATGAAAAAATTGCTCTTTAAAGGTGCTTTGAAGACAAGTTCACCATTCTTTTCTTACACAAGAAGATCGATTCCTTTGGAATTAATTTTATAACCTGCTTCTAGGAGAAGTCGTACTGATAAAAGATTTCGACGCATGTTGGGAGCATGGTACACATTTCTAAAGGTGAAATCATATCCAGCAGAAGTTTTGAGTTGGACATTCCCCTTTCCAGCAATTTTCGATGAAACCTCACACATGTCTACTGTTCCATCATGAACTGGAATGTATGTTGAAAACCAGTCTCTGTTCACACAAATATGGTGAATAGCTGCTGAGTCTAGTACAAAAACTTGCAATGCCTCTTCTACAGAACTATCTTCTGCATGCATTGCTGAAGCAAACATTGCTCCTTTTCTGCCAGATATCAATCGCTGTTGCTTCTTCTCCTTCGAAGAAGACCCGTTATCCTCTGGGTAATCCTTGGTAGAAAGTCCAGGCATGTGTCCTTTGAAACAAGATTCTGATGATTTCTTTCCAGATTTCTTGAATGATTTTTTTTACACTTGAGGGGAAAGACTCAGTTTGTACAATATCATCCTCATCACGATGCCTCAGATGATCAAATTCTACTAATAACATTTCACGAACCTTTAAAGAAGTGAAATCCGTCTGTGGAAGCTGATACAGTTGTCAAACGACGGCATCATACTCTGCCGGAAGTCCACTGATCATTTGAAAGGCGTATTCGTCGTCTTCGACTTTCCTCCCAGCATCACGGAGATCCTTCACAGCGTTGCTCACTGTACTAAGGTAAATGGCCATCAACTCACCCTCCTTCATCTTGAGGTTGATGAAATTCTGGCGAAGTACTGCGACTCGAGCCAAAGAAGTGGGCTCCATAGCATTTCGTAAAGCTTCCCATGCAGATTTAGCGTCGGTTTCATCCTTCAAGAGTTCGTGTAATTCGTCCTCCACACTAAGAACGATCGCTGATAAAGCCCGTGCCTTTCGAATTTTATATTCAGGCTTTTTCACGTTCTTTAGCGTCTGCACTCAGTTCCGTATAAACCATATTGGCGTAGTTTAAACCATCCGTAGTTTAACAGCATGCGCATACAAAATTTCCAATGTGCTTAGTTTTGTGACGACAGTTTTTCAAATGCGAATCCGCTACTCGATCCGGCCGACATCGATGAAAGTTCCATGTTTTTATTCGTTTTGCAATTCGTAAAAACGAAGAAAGCAAGCAGTATCAATTTCGGGAATAAAATACACAGTTCACTATTAAAAGATCGCCGAATATTTCGCCTATCTGGTTCCATGCAAGTCCGGCGTGGAAGTACGTTGGCTTACTCATGCAGTTAGGCTTACTGGGCCCATAACCTTGTTGGAAAAATTACGAAAGTTTTCTTTCGAAAGACTTACTAATACAGACGTTGGCAGTATTGTAATCGGGAAACTTCGTTAGCTTGACTTTCCAGGATATGAATTAGGTAAGACATAATGAACTGCAACCATTTAATATAAGAAAACATCAACTGAAACCAATTTGGCGTAATATTATTTTACGTTATATTCTTTCATGACACCTCGTTCCAAGTCATTTGATTAATTACATGCTATATTTTAGCATTGAAAGTTCCAGGACGAGAGAAATTCGAACGTACTACATGGAGGAAGACTTATTTCAAATGTTTAATAAAGTTAGCATAGAAAATTATTTTACTATAATTCTATAGCCACTTGGTTAAATCGATTAAGTACATTTGCAAATACGTCACTAAATGGTAGATGAGGTGACTCATTACCAATTGGGGAGATATATTAGCAGTAATGATGCTATTTGGCGCCTCTTAAATTTACAAATTCACGAACGATACCCAGTGGTTGTACACTTAAGCGTTCACTTAGAGAACGAACAGAGAGTATACTTTACGGAAAAGGATGCTCAAGAGAGAGTCGAAATGCCTCTAAACACAATATTAACAGCGTTTTTCCAGTTGTGCCAGCAAGATCCATTGACAAAGACATTACTCTATGAAGATGTACCAAAACACTACACTTGGAACGAGCAACGCAAAATTTTCTGCAGGAGGAAGAAGGGAGCCCAAGTTCTAGGTCAAACCAACATATGCGCAACTGACGCCATTGGCTATGTCTACACTGTTTATCCCAGCAATTTTGAGTGCTACTGCCTGAGAAAGTTACTTCACGTTGTGCGAGGACCGACATCATTTAATGATCTTAAAACCTTCGAGGGACACGTGTGTGAAAGCTATAGAGAATCATGTCAGAAACACGGACTGCTTGAAAACGATAAACACAGGGACACGACATTGGCAGAGGCATCTGTCACGTGTTTCCCAAAGCAACTCAGGAGTCTTTCTGCCATTATAATCACGACGTGCGCTCCATCAAATCCACAGGGCCTTTGGGATAATTATAAAGAAAATTTAAATGAAGACATTCTCAGAGAGGCGCAAATAGCTAACCCAATCATTAACTCAGGTTATACAGTGGGAATAATGAAACAAGCGCTTATACTTCTTGAAGACAAATGTATCTCTATTAACAGCAAAACTCTCTTGTAGCTTGGGCTAGAGGCACGGAATCGAAATGGTCAAGAGATCCTAGATACTGATTTTTGGAAGGAAAGGAACTATGACATTAATGCTCTCCAGCTTTTTCTTGAAAAAAATAGACTCCTATTTGGGTCAGACCAGAGGCAAGCCTATGACGCTGTTTTAACTCTCATTCAGGAAGGAAATTGTGGCATTTGTTTCCTTGACGCACCCGGAGGAACTGGAAAAACATTTCTGATAAATATTTTGCTGGCTGAGATTCGCCAAAGAAATGAAATTTCTTTGGCTATAGCATCTTCTGGGATAGCATCTAAACTGTTAGTTGGTGGTGGAACAAGGCATTCAGCTCTGAAGCTACCATTGAATCTGCAGTTTTCAGAAGCGCCCATTTGCAGAATAAGCAAAGGCTCCAGTCAGGCACAAGTGGTCAAGCATTGCAAACTAACCGTTTAGGACGAATGCACCATGGCACAAGAAGCGCTTGATCGCACTTTGCAAGACATACGGGAAAATGGGCGGCTGATGGGCAGTACTGTTGTCCTCCTGGTAGGAGATTTTAGACAAACACTGCCTGTGATTCCACGCTCTACGCCAGCTGATGAACTTCACGCCTTTCTTAAGTCCTCGACCTTATGGACGCATGTGCGCAAAATGGATCTTAAGACGAATATGAGGGTTCATTTACGAGGAGAAACAAGTGCAGAGCAGTTTTCACAGCAGTTGCTGTTAATTGCTAATGGAGAAGTTCCTGTCGACCCCACTACCGGTCTAATATCGTTTCCCTAAAGTTTCTGCAATATGGCCTCTTCATTCGACGAGCTGATAACTAACGTGTTTCCAGATATACAAGAAAATTACAAATCGCATCGATGATTGTGCGAAAGGGCCATTTTAGCTCCAAAAAATGACAGCATTAAATATGTTAACGATCTTATTAGGAAATGCTCCCCGGCAACTCTGCCACCTTTGCATCTATCGATTCAGTAATGGATATGGAGCAAGCTGTGCATTACCCTACAGAATTTTTAAATTCCCTTGAACCCCCAGGAATGTTGCCACATAAGCTCACTTTAAAAAAACGGTCCTCTATCATGCTATTACGTAACCTCAACCCACGAAGGTTGTGCAATGGAACAAGGCTAACCGCGAAGAATCTATTGCCCAACGTAATTGAGGCCACGATCATCACGGGGAATGCCACAGGTGAAGATGTATTCATTTCTCGCATTCCATTAATACCCACTGATACAAATAAGCCCTTCCATTACAAGCAATCGCAGTTTCCCACACGGCTTTCATTCGCTATGAGTATCAACAAGGCCCAGGGGCAATCGCGTTGTGTGGCAGGCATTAACTTAGAAACGCCATGTTTTTCACACGGGCATTTATATGTAGCTTGCTCAAGAGTCGGCACCCCAGATAATTTGTTTCTTTATGTCCCGGATGGACAAACGAAAAACATAGTGTAAAAGCTGGGATATAAATAAAATTGTCGGGAGAGCGCATTCGAACATCGGCTGGTGAATCCAGGCACGAGAAACCATAACAGTTTTTTTTATATACCCGAATACAATTGCAGGTGTTTAACTAAAGCAAATCAACATCTTTCTTGAGGTTGTTCTGCTGACCTATTATCCAGGGCAACGCCGGGTAGATCAGCTAGTATTTATATGGATATCATTGAAAAATTATTATTACACTCAAACTTAGGCATAAAAGTAGTTTTCAGGAAACGCTACATGGATGATCTCATCTTAGTAATAAAAAACAAAGAAATAAATTCAGTTATAGAATATTTAGAAAAAGTTTCTGAATTCAAATTTACTAAAAACAACATGGAAGAAAATAATATACAATATCTGGATTTAGAGATTGAACTAGAAAATAATTCTAAGTTTGTTTTTAATATACAAAGCATACTAGAAGAAATATCATGATTAATATTAAATCCTTTCAACCCATACATTATAAAATCAATGTCATTATTAACTTTTTCATAGAATCCATAGAGTCTGCTCCACAAAAAACATAACGTCCTAATTACTGAAATTAAGAAAAATGTTAATTGACAATAATTATCTAATTTATTTTATTGGAAAGATTTTTTGGATTTTTTATGGAAAAAATTGTGTAAAAAAGGAAAATATCCAAATTACAAATGTTAATTTAAATCAAAACAAAAATTATGTAACATTTAATTATCACCCAAAATTGAATAGAACCCTTAAAAGTATAATAAAAAGAGAAAAAAAAAAGATAATATAACAATTACCTTTAAAAACAAAATGACAATTGGAAACCTGTTATTACTAAGGAAATTAGAAAATAATAATAAACTTATAAAAAATAACTAGTTGTTACCCGCGGCTTCGCCCGCCCGCGCCATCTGTTGAGGGGAATTACAAAGCAAAAGCAGATAATTTTAAATGAAAACCCCAGAAAGTGGGGAAGGGGGGGGGTCGTAGGAGGCTGATTTTTGGCGATAGAGCAGGTCCTTTATTGATAAGCTTGCCCTGAAAATTTCAAGTCGCTAGCTCAAACTGTCCAGGAGGAGATAGAATTACAGATAAATAAATAAATACATGCAAGAGTTTTAGTATATAGATGTTATCTATAAAAATCCCTGCAAAAAAATGTAAAGATTACTATATAGGACAAACAAAAAGAAACTTGATAAAAAGAATTGATGAACACAAATATCAAAAAAAAATGTAATGAAAATAACCAATTATTTTTACATAGAAAAAACAAAAATCAAAACATTGACTGGGAAAATATGAAAAATTCTTGGAACAGAAGAACTTTAGGAAAACAGACTAATTAAAGAAAGTTATATAAACAAATCAAAACACTGGGCTAGATAAAAAATGGGAAATATTATAATTATGTCCTTTTAATTCTTTTCCTTTACTGTATTTATTTAAATTATTTTCATTTTTTAATTATTGACAACTTTAGATATAATAATAACTGTTGTTTTGTAAAAATATCCTTAAACAATGTACAATGGTTTGACTATACAATGGTTGTAACAATTTAATGTAACAATGCTTATTGACAATATAAATATTTAGGTTTATATTCTTTAACTTTTACTAATGGAAAAAATCAGTTAAGACTTTCAAACAATTAATTATCATTCTAGATATATAAAGAAGGATGTTTGTTTGTTTGATTTTTATACAAATCTACAGTTTTATTCCGATCTTGATAAAATTTCGCATACATGACCTTCAAAGCATGAAGAAGGTCACTGTCTACCTCAGATTTCGAAGAAATAATAATTATTGATAAAAAAAACGATATTCATGGTTATAGCAGGGCATATTAATGAGAAATATCTCATGACCAACAATGCAAATAAAAGTTTGTGCAACAATAGGTGTCAAAAATGTTGTTAACACGCAATGCACCAACACTATGCAAGGATCAACAATATACGTCTCATGACCAACAATGCAAGGCAAAGTTTGTGCAATATAGAATTCAATGCATAGGATTCCTGTAATTCAGAATTTTCTTATTAAAAGAGAATTCTTAGTACTTAACAATTTCTTGAAAATCTTTAAAAATGATCAGTAACTGGAGATAATGAGTTAGCAGACTATTGAGAAAGAGTGAAAGACGATAGAGGAAGCACTCCTTTAGCTCCGTGCTGTATTCAGCAAATGGTAAGCCAGTAAATAGAAGAATCGGTGACTGCTAGAATACACAAAGTGATGAATGGCCAATATTTGCTTCAAGACACCAAAAGA
>JAHWFO010092601.1:0-23970 GCA_023313115.1 Rhysida immarginata
ACTACTGTTTATAAAAATCGCAACACCCTGATGGAATGGTCTAATCCATATGCAATTTGCAATATTTGCATACAATGGGTCAGAGTATAAATGATTAGATTTTCAGAGTAATTGCTTGAAAGAACACCATGCCTCGACGACGACGAAGGGTACCATATCAACAGCTGACAGGCTTTGAAAGAGGACGCATAATTGGTCTGCGTGAAGCGGGATGGTCGTATCGTGACATTGCTGCTCGTGTAGGACGTAATGCAACGACAATTATGCGCGCATGGAGGCAGTGGAGCGAAGAGAACAGGGCACACCGAAGACCAGGCTCAGGAAGACCCAGCACGACGACACCGCGAGATGACAGACACCTCTATCGCATGTGTGTAGCAGATCGTACAGCCACTTCCACAGTGTTAGCACAACAGCGGGGTGCTACAGTAGGCAGGACAATGTCTGCTAGCACTGTACGACGCCGTTTGATTTCCAGAGGATTGATGGCACGAGTACCATTGTTGCGGATTCCTTTGACTCAAAACCATCGGCGCCTCAGGTTGCAATGGGCCCATCAACACCAACAGTGGCAAGCTGAATGGCAACAAGTTGTGTTTTCGGATGAGTCAAGGTTTAACTTGCAGCACCATGACGGCAGGATACGAGTCAGAAGACATCGTGGCGAGCGCGACCTTCCAGAATGCATCCTGCCGCGTCATTCAGGACAAACGCCAGGGGTGATGATGTGGGGTGCAATCAGTTACCATGGCCCTTCCCGTCTGATCAGAATCCATGGCAATCTGAACAGTGACCGGTACATCAGGGAAGTTGTGCAACCCGAGGTCATCCCCTTCCTGCAGAACCTTCCAGGCGCTGTATTCCTACAGGACAGTGCCCGACCGCATGTGGCCAGAAATGTCCTCGCCTTTTTCCAAGCACATCAGACGCCCTTGTTCCCCTGGCCTGCTCGTTCACCAGACATGTCCCCAATCGAACATGTGTGGGACAGGGTTGTTCATCGATTGGCTCGTCAGACTCCTGCAGCAGCAACTGTGGATGAACTGTATACCCGTGTAGACAGAGCATGGCAGGACATTCCCCAGGCCCTTATTCAGAGCTTGTTTGACTCAATGCCACGACGTTTAGAGGCTGTAATTGCATCCCACGGTGGTTTCACCCGATACTAATGTGACAATAAAACGCATTGTATTGACCTGAAAATCTAATGGTTTCTTTTCTGACCCATGATATGCAAATGCTCCAAATTTAATGCAGATTGGGTTATTCCATCAGGGTGTTGCGATTTTTTATAAACAGTAGTGTACTTGTAGCGTTAGGGTAATTTTCAAATTCTTCTTCATTGTAGAATCAGAGTTTGTACAGGGTGATTCAGTCAATTTCTGACCATTTTAGTACTATGATTTATTCGCCCATTAATGTTTACAAACTTAGCATGATATTTTAGGCAGTTTGCAGTTTTTATTCCCGTGGAAAAGTCTTGATGATATGCTCAATCTGGCCACCAAGAACGTTTTGAACTGCTCTCAGCCGAATTGTAAAGTTGTTCATAACTCTATCCAGGATTTCTGCATCCACAAGGGTGCAGCAGTCGACGATGCTTTGTCGCAGCTGGTCTAGGGTTCTTGATGCTGTAGTGAACACACTGTCTTTAAGGAACCCCCAGAGATAAAAATCACATGGGTTTAGGTCAGGACTCGTAGGGGGCCAAAGAAAGCCGCCCCCGATTCGATCTGGAAACCTGTTTGAAATGACACGATTTCCGAATTTCTGATTGAGAAAGTCTAGACCCATCCTGTTGAACCCATTGAGGTCGAAGCGGTATACGCCTCATTCGCAGCTCGGGGATGAAGAAGGTTTCCAACATGTTAAGGTAAGCCTGTGACGTTACGGTGCCCTCAAAAAAAAAACGGACCAATGGTGCCTCTTTTGGAAATCGCGTACCAAGCCCTCTTTCGTGGATGAAGAGGTGACTTATGGATCTCATGAGGGAACCCCAAAAACGAACGTTGTGTTTATTAACGTCACCTGACAGATGAAAGAAGGCCCCACACGTTGTCCGCAATGTCCTGATTGGCTTCCATTTCTGCTCCAAACTCCATCGCAAATTGTTGTCGCTTCTGTCTTCCAGTGTCTGTTAACTCCTGATAAATATGAATCTTATACGGGAACAGGTGTAAATCCTTTCTCAAAATTCGCCACGTCTTGGTATACGAGAGCCCTTCTTCAATGGATAGGCGGTGAACAGATTTTTTGTAAGGGAATCGACCAACCTTGTGCAAACATTTTCGACAACTTCGGCCGTTAGAACACGAGCTTCGCTCCCACCTTTTTTCTTGCCTTTAACACATCCAGTGGCACGAAATTGCTTGACAAAATCCATGATTGCTTGCCTGCCTGGTGCGTCTTCTTATACTTATACTTCTTCCGGAACTTTCTTTGCACGGTTACAGGTGATTTTGTCTCGAAATACCATTCGACAGTCTTGCATTTCTGCTCTGTTGATAAAGCGGGCGCCATTTTTCAACAATACGATTTTCATGCAGCGCCGTTGCAGCAATACAAACTCCAACTATTTAGAAATTCGATGTGGCGCTCATATTCTTTCAATTGTTTATCCCTAATGCAAGTTTATCTTTTCAATTTTCAACAATGAAAAACCTACATTCTTTCAGATTGGAAATGTCACACGCGTTCGCGTCACGTTCACGTTTACGTGCTGCTTAACCTCTCTATTGACTGAATCACCTTGTATAACTCTAACAATGGTAGCATTTTAAACAATAGCGAAAAATTCATCCAATCACAATTGGTATTGACATTTGTACTTCTTGTAGGACTCACTGGTGCGCTGCAGGACATTTTTCACGCGATTATTAAGTAGCGGAAAAATGGAGCTACTTATTGGTTTTATTTTACACACGATTTGAATCACCCTTCATCATTTCTACATTTTTTGAGGTAGAAGGTTGAAATTCGGAATGTAGCTTACTATGGGCATGTGCACCTTCACTATTTAGTTTGGTTTTGATTAGCCCACTAAGGTCGGAGTTTTGGGGGTGAAAATTAGAGGAGACCAAAAGGTCTAGGTGTATTTATGCATATAAAGGAGTGAAATTCGGTATGCAGATTCCTATAAGCAAGATCTCCATTCTATAAAGATTTTTTTTCCCGAGGTATCCATGCCTTCCCGACTCGATGGCGGAATGCATCGAAAAGATGGGGACTACATTGAAAAATAGTTTACCAACTCTGTCTGTAATAAAGGAGCTGTAAAAAAATATTTCCGGTCTTCATTTGACCTACCCTCGTAAGTAGAATAAGAATGTAGCTACAGAGGGTTGATTCAGATAAAATGAGACGACTTTGCAGTTCTGTTACGATGGTTTAATACCATGGCGCCACCATCGGTTGTGTTCGATGTGAGAGCCACGTTGTTGGACTATCGCCCACTGAAGTAGGCTGAGTTTGAGGGACTCCATGAGAAGTTCGTTCCACACCTGCTGACACATTAATACCCGGAAAGACCAAACATATACACTTCCCAAAAAGCTGTGATTTTGGAAGCCATGTTTCAGCACGAAATGTCCCAAATAACAGCAACAAGTGTATACAAAGCTAATCTCCATGAATAGTGGACGAGTCATACAAATCACATTCCGTCAAGTCAAGGTCATACGCGGCGTTTAAAGTCGTCTCATTTTATCTGAATCAACCCTCCGTAGTTATTGGTTTTATAATGTCAGTCCGTCTTCTTCATAATTTCTACATTTTTTGAGGTAGAAGGTTGAAATTCGGAATGTAGCTTACTATGGGCATGTCCATCTGCACTATTTAGTTTGGTTTAGATTGGTATATGGGGGTGGGATTCAGGGAGGGCAACATATCTATGTGGTATTTAAATACGTAAATGCGTAAAATCCAGTATCCAGATTCCTCTAGCCAAGATCTACATTAGTATGAAGTTTAGGCCCAATTGTTCCAGTGGGATCGGATTTGCGGGGGTGGCAGTCACTTAGAACTATGGCAACATATGGCATGTGATATATCATGCGTTCGGAAATGATGAGAAAGGAAAGAAGATACGAGGTTTTTTACATTTTTTACATGTTACGTACGAGAAAATCAATTTTTTGATTAAAAAAACTTGGGGAGAGGTAAGAAGTGCAGATATAGGGGTAAAAATTACAGACTTGCCTTACCCTACTCGGGAGGCGGGGGGGGGGGGAGAATTAATTTCTACTTCACTGCTAAAGCTCCTCTTTGGAATGTTTACAAGATTTTATTATCACTTACTTCTCTTATATCTGTGACACTCTTATTATCCTTGGCTACTCTTATTTGTGCAACCTTCTTCTTAAGAGGCATTATTTTTTCTCGGTAATTCATCTTTCCATTGCTGCAACCAACACATTTTGCCTCTTAGCTTTACTCCACATTTCCTTTTATCCCAGTTGAATCCTACATGACTTTCTGATATCCAGTTTATACCCAATACTACATCAAATCTTTCGATGGAAATCACATTAAAAGACATTCTGCCTTGATATTGTGAGCTTGACAAAGGGACTTGTTCCAAGATTGTTCCAACTTTCTTTTTATGCCCATCGGCGAAGGCTATTTGTTTTTCCTTGGCCGGATACTGACTTCGCAATCCTAATTGCTTAACTACATCTTGGTCCCCAATATTTATTTTTGCTAAAGCCTTACAATATTTATTTTTTATTTTTAATGCCACCGTACAAAACTGAACAGCTTTCTTTGACCTGTGATATTTGTTTTTGTCTGCAATCCCGGGCTAAATGGTTTGTTTTTATTACATATAAAACCCCTTATTTGCTTACCAAAACGACGTGACCGTATTTGTATCATATCTACTTGCATAGGTTCTGGTTCTCCAGCTTCCACCTCTTGTATATCTTGGAAATCATGAGCTTTAAACCACTTCTTCAGCTAGTCTTTTGCCTGTTCGACTGTTTTGCAATCACTCAATTTTATTTTTACGGATAGTTTAGGTGGCAATACTTGAATAAGGAAATATATGTGCGTTGTGCTATTAATTAAACCATTACCTAATCTTCTAAAGTTCATTATATATTCACGCACATTGGATCCTCTAAGCTTAAGTTTCTGCAGGTCACTTCGTCGTGACAGTTGCGTCTGGCCCCCTGCGAACGTTCTAATAAATGTTGCCCTAAGAGACTCCCATTGAGATCAAATCTATTTAGCGCAAAGTCATTGAACCGATCCACTGCTGTCTCTTTTAAACAGGTAGGGAAAACGAAAAACCAATCACCTGGAGATAAATTTTTACGGGCTGCCACCATAGAGAAATGCTTAACGAACTGTTCAGGATCCTTATTGCTTCTACCATAGGACACCGGTAAAAGGATCTCGCTCACTACTCTTTGAAGTGGCGTGCAGGTTAGCCCCCGTGCCGCCTGCGTCTGCTCGTGTAAAGCACTTTGCTCCATCTTTAAATATTTTTCTCGTAATAAATGATCCCCTTACTTCACAGCTATTTTTAAATTCACTATAGCTCATATACAGGGTTGTCCAAAAACATGTTACCACTCATATAGTACTACATTTTTAATTTTCTGTTGTTGCATACTAAATACCGGGCTTTGCAAAAGTTCTGTTACACTCGTGACGACCCTCAAAGAAATGGACACGACGATGTTCACGATGCAGTTAGACATGTTTTTATTGTGCCATCATGTAGAATAACATTGTAATTAGTCATTTAATCAATGTAGCCACCATCTGCATCAAGAACCCGCTCCAGACGAGGCCGAAAAGCCTTGCAAACTTTGCCAATGTAGTCCTTCCTCATTCTGGTCCACACATGGTTGACAGATGTTTTCAGCTCGTCGACGTTGCTGTGACGGACCTTGCAGGCCTTCCCCTCGACATGCGCCCACACGCTGTAGTCAAGTGGATTGAGGTCTGGCGACTGCGGAGGCCAAAAGCCCTTCGACCAGATGGTCATGTTGGACCCCAACCAGTTTTGCACAGTGTTGGCCGTGTGGGCAGGGGCATCGTCCTGTTGAAAGATGTAGTCCGCATTTCTTCACCCAGGGAAGGACTTTTGTGGCCAGGATGTCCTTGTAATCAGCCGCCGTTAGCCGGTATCCACTTGGGAACCACACGGGTGGCATTTTCTCGCCATTCGACGCCACGATTCCGAGCATCATCACAGAGGCTGGGTGCTTGGTTGTAGACACGTAGCGGACCTTGGAGATGTCCTGGCCGAAGCTTACCACGCAGTCGTTTTGCTTGTTGACGACAGGATCGACCGTGAAGGTCTTTTCGTCAGAGAAAATGACAATTCGCTCGCCATGACTCTTCAAGTCGTTGAGAAGACGGCGACAGCGCTCCCGACGTTGTTCCCGTATCCGATCCGTCAGCAGAGGCCTCACGCTCTTTCCACCTTCTTCTTTGACCGGTCTGGACACTGTGGACACCGAAATTTTCTTTTTCTTTGCGAGCGCAGTCATTTTGAGCGTCGGGTCTTGTTCGAAGGCTTTTCTCACAGCCAAAAGGTTGACGACTTGAGGTCTACCTGAGCGAGGTTGATCTTTAAGGTCTCTGCCATTCTTGAGCCTGTCCGCAACTCTGTGGATGGTCATCCGGCTGACTTTGAGGAGCTTGGCAATCTAGGACTTCGTGTGGCTCGCGCGCAGGAGAGCAGCGATCTCTACTCGTTTCGTTTCCATCGCTTTTGTCGTGGACATTAGGATCACTCAGAGGTTAACACGTAATTTCCAATATATTATTTGATCCTTTTGTGGAAATGGAATTATCCAAATCATGAGCAGTCCATTTTTGGGGGGATGTAAAGAGTGTAACAGAACTTTTGCAAAGCCCGGTATGGCCACCCGACTTACTTTGGAAGAGAGAAGGAAAGTAGCAGCTTGGATGGAAGTGTTTGGGTCACCCTCAGTAGTATATAGTTGTGTTATGATGTTATTAAAATAAAAGTCAATCTCATGTAAGTGGTAAATCTTTATGGACAACCCTGTATAAGGGGAAATTAAGTTCACGCAGTCCTCCACTTCTGAGCGCAAAAGGGAATGGGAGGCGATACGTTCAATTTTTAAATAACCTTATTGATTGTAAATAAATGAGTCAAATATCCTGCATAATCATTAACAACAAATCCCAAAAGACACAGTGCTTCTAACTGTTGAAGCCAAAATAATACAGCACTAACAACAATTACTTTTTGTTGTAAAAATTAGTTGCATAAGATGCAAGTTAGCGGACTGCAAACAACAAATTAAACAGAATTAGCATTTATGAAATTGTATTTTTAGAAGTTAGATTAACAGTACTATATCACTCGCACAGATTAATAAAGCTTAATTACTAAGGGGATATTGCTTTTATATTCCACAATACAAGTACAGAAGCTTATTGCCTCCATTAGCACAGTGTACATCGTAGCAAAAAATTTAATTTTATAGTCATAGTAGAATATCATTTAAGAGCGCAATAGAATAGCTCTTTCCAATACACGCAGCACCACTCTTAAAACGGCTGACTGTAGTATGATACCCAAAATTTTAATAGTTTACGAGCTGATGAGGACTTAAATTCAAAAACACTTTAAACTAATTATTTTTCACAAATATCGTACGTAAAGACATTTAGAATAGAGCGCAATAGCCACTCCGCTTAAACAATTAACAGTAGCTACATTCAAAAACTCCGTGCTATAGTCCATCCAGCCTAAGTTTGCGCGAAATATGATGGCCGTTTCAATTGTTGGACATTGTTACAACAAAATTTAAACAGTGCATAACAATTAACATGTTCATCATATTTCGCGCAAACTAAGTCTGGATGGACTATAGTCGTGTTAAGCTATAGCACGATCCGTGATGAGTTAATTTTTGAATGTCCTCGTGTTGTCTGTGCTGTTGAGCACGATCTGTGCTGCCACTTGAGTTGAGACCGATCAGGCAGAGTATTGTTACATCACCTACGGTTGGGTATTGTTGATCATATTTCTATCAATAATAAGCACGAAATTGTCCCTAACGAGGTGATGTAATAATGTATGATTTTTCCGTGAGGTGGCTTTCTCTCTAGGCGGTATTGTTTTGTCTGCCTGAAACAACAACGGAAATCAGCTAAATGAACAGGTCGTTAGCATCCAGTAAGTCGTGTCCTAATTATCGTGGTTACAATTTCCCCACCAGATGGAGCTATTAGCGATAGACACTTTACTTTCGACCCAATCTTCTCCGATTATCAAAAATAACTTTTCTGCTTTCCATAACCGATGTTCTTGAACAAACAGAGTTCCTTCTACACTAACTAATCATGGGATGATGGCGCAATTAATTCGTATAACTATAAAATATTCAGGGAAGCGGCGTTTTTCCGCCATTACAGCTTTTCATGAGAGAGATGAGGAAGACCACAATGAGCATGTGCGCCAATGTCGTGCTAGAGAACTAACACGAACCACAGCCTACTTGATTAGAGAAGGCTGTACACGAACACGGACGAAAATACCCCGTGCTCCGTGCTAGGCGTTTTGCAACACGGGACACGGTTCATGCAGGAAGTGACATCAGATTTTTAGCAACACGACACGCTTAACACGACCAGAGACAAATGAAAGGAAGAGACTGGCAGTGACCTCCCCTCTAGTGGTGCCTTCGCGCCGCCATATTGGGACAGCTGATCGCCCGAGGCAATGCATGTGAATCAATCTGTTTGGTTTGGTTTGGTTTGTTTGGTATTAACGTCCTTTTCAACTGCTATGGTCATTTCAGGACAGCGTTAAAGGTGCCGCAAGTTTGCCTCGCAAGGGTTCTTTAACGTGCAGCCAGCAAACGACTACACGGGACCAACAGCTTTACTTCCCTTCCGAAGGAAGTGCGTGATCTCAGGATTTTCCCCTTGAAAAAATCTTCGTCGTCCTCGACCGGGATCGAACCCGCGTCCTCGGGCATCAGAGGAGATTACGCAACCACTGAGCTACCGACGCCGATGTGAATCAATCGCAAACAATTATTTTTTCTAATATCTACCTAAGATATCTGGATCACCAGAAAAACTTTCTCTATTAAACATAATATATAATCATCCAATTCGATCCATCTGATAAAAAGTTATTTGGTGATAAATAAAGTTATTCTTAAACATAAATTTAAAAAAATTAGTTTAAATGGAAGAGGAGGAAGAAATTATACAATTAACTAGGAAAATTCTCCTTTATAAATTATAATTTGAAAGTAAATAAAATAAAATATACAGTTCACCAATTATAATCCAGATTATTGTTGATTTGTACGAGATGTATTAATTATAATCTCTCCTTCTAATAACTAAGTGGACCACATTCTCATACATATTGGTCAAATCGTTTTTTAAAAAGATCCAATACTCCAATTCACTAGTAATTATAGTATTACAATATGTGGATTAATAAATTGATTATTTTATTGAACTGAGAATTATTTCTTCCTTTTCTTTTAATTTAAAATTTTAAAATATTTGTTTTTTAAAAATTCGTTAGGCATTGAATCAACTATTTGAAGCCATTAAAAGTATACGTTATCGTTGTTAATGCAATAAACTTTTTTTAAAAAAAATCAGAAAACAGGTTATGCTTACTAATACTTCCAGAAATCATTTACAAAAACAGCTGAAATTACATTGAGAATATATGACGCCTTAGGTTTTTGCCAATCGTAACATGGCGAATGCTGCACTTCCGCTGGCACCAGTAGCGCTCAGCGAAATGAATAGGGCACTGCCAGTCTCTTTCTTTCATTTGTCTCTGAACACGACTAGCATGGAGTTTTTGTGATTACTTGCACGTTTATGATTTGTATTGTTTTAGAGCTAACAATGTCCCTTAACAATGTTTTCCCACCATTACGGATTTTCATGAGAGAGATGAGGAATGCCACAATGAGCATGAGCGCCAATGTCGTGCTAGAGAACTAACACGAACACGGACCTAAAAAGCCCGTGCTTCGTGCTAGGCGTTTTGCAATACGGGACACGGTTCGTGCAGGAATCTGATTTTAGCAACACGACACACTTAACACGACTAACATGGAGTTTTTGAATGTAGCTAGTGACTAAACAACAAATTATCTTGGACGAAATTTAGTTCATAGAAATTCCTAGAGCGCAATAGCTCACCTGTTTATGGCATGTTAATCTCCGACGTAAATCTTCTAACTGAAAAGATATGGGTCCGTCAACAGTTCCGATATCTTCGTGGAAATAAGCGCAAATCCCAAGTGGAAAAATCCCAAATAATGTGTTGCATAAAGTTGATAACTGCGTACTATCGTAGCTAAAACTGGTACGAAGCTCGCATGACAAAACTTGAAACTAGACTAGTTGATTCCATGGCGAATGTAACACAATGTTCCGTATGTCGATTCGGCTAGCAGCTGCAGCTTCTCTCCTTATGCAAATCCATAAACGATTCCATCTTCTCGCCTCTTATTCATTTCGTTAGGAACCTTTTGTTCCTCCAATCGAGCTTTTTCACCGTTCCTTCGAGTTACTTTTCTCCTTGCCTCTATGATCTTAACTGCCTGGTCTAGTTCCTCGTTCTCTCTCTCTTCGCACTTCCCGATCGAACTATTACAACCTCTGGAAAAAAATTATTGCATATCATGGGACGTTTTAATATTGTATTGTATTGTATTTAAAAAGGGGTGGTTACCAAGAAACCAAGCACCGCGACCTCAGGTCTATTGTACTATCCCCAAAAACCTTTATTAATCTTGTCTCACAAGTAGACCAGATGCATCTGCAAATCTTAAGATCTGCCTAGCAGTAACATTTTGAATTTCTGCCGGTTGGAGTATAAGACCCCCTAAATGTTTATATCTAAGAAATGATAGATTTAAACAACCACAGAGAACATGAATTGAGCTCTCCTCTGCTTCATGACACTTCCTGCATGTAGCGTCAGTTGCAACTCCGATTAAGGTCATATGTCTATTAAGATGACAGTGAACTGTAAGGAGTTCAGCAACTTTTTTAATTTCAGTTCTTTTGAGTTTTAACAGCTCACCTTTCCTAGAAATAGGATATTTTGGATTGAGTGCCTTGGCCTGTCTTTGGCCATACTCCTTAATCCATAAATCACAATGCTGTCTATCCATGCAATTTTGGATAGTCAGCTTAATGAGACTTTGGGACAATCCCAAAGATGGTTCAGGACCTACAAATGGATCCACAGAACCATCCTTGGCAAGACAGTCAGCAATTTCATTGCCTTCGTAGCCACTGTGAGAAGGAATCCAACACAGTTTTACCTTGTTGTTTATTGCTAGATCACAGAGGGTACGATGGTACTCCCAGACAAGCTTAGATTTGTAACATACACTGTCAAGTGCATGCAACGCAGCCTGGCTATCAGAACATATTAATATTTTCTTTCTTCGAAGCTTCTGAATGTTCAGCTCTATTCCACAGGCAATAATTGCAAACATTTCTGCCTGGAAGACTGTAGAGTATTTGCCAAGGGGGAAACTCCGTCGGATTTTCCTCCTAAGACAACATATACCTGCGCCTATTCCAGACGCCGTTTTGGATCCATCCGTAAACCATATTTCATGATCCCAAAATGACAAAAGCGTCTTTGTGTTCCATTCCTCCCTAGTTGGAATGGAGACAACATATTGCTTATCGAAATCGTATTTCGGAAGCATTCTATCGACAGTCATATGAAAAACCGGATGTCGTAACACCCCCTTTTTTAGTTTATCATATACTGTATTATCTAAACATCTATGCCAGTTGTCAGGGCTGCATATTCGATAAATTGTCATTGCAGGCTCTGCTTCAACAAGCAAGTGAATAGGTTTCAGGTCCAAGAGAAGTTCTAAAGCACTAGTCGGAGTTGTTCTCATTGCACCTGTAATAGTAAGACATGCCATTCTTTGAACTTTAGCTAGTTCTTTCCTGACTGTCTGTAATTGTGTTCTAGGCCACCATGCAACAGAGCTATAAGTCATCATTGGACATATGACACTAGTATATACCCAATGAATAAGTTTAGGGCTCAGCCCCCATGATTTGCCAACGACTCTTCTACAAGTCCAGAAGATCATTTTAGCACGTAATAAACAATATTCCAGGTGTTTTCTCCATGAAAGCTTGCTATCAAGGAAGACACCGAGATATTTGACCTCAGAAGTATAAGTTAACTTTTTACCAAAGAAATTAATACTTCTAAAATTTAAATTCTTTTTCCTAGAAAAAGGAACAATAGCTGTTTTGTCTGGATTAACAGACAGACCTACCTCTTTACACCATTTCTCTACCTTCTTGAGAATTCCTTCAAGAATGTCCGAGACAGTGTTAAGAAATTTTCCTCTTGCAATGATCGCAATGTCATCAGCATATCCAAGGCAGTCTACTCCATCTTTCTCCAGCTCACATAATAGTTCGTCGACGACGAGGCACCAACAAGGGTGAAAGAACTCCACCCTGTGGGCACCCCTTCGCCACCCGAACCATACATGAGTCACCAAGATGTTCAGCCTCTACTTTCCTGGTTGTAAGCAGCTCAGTTATCTATTTGATAATAATTTTATCAACTCCCCGTTTCTCAAGAGCCCTGATAATAGTATAAGTGGATACTTTATCAAAGGCTCCTTCGATATCTAGAAAGGCTACTAATGAAGTTTCCTTCATTGTTAGTGTTTTATCAACAAGAAGTACCAACTCGAAAATTGCCGCTTCAGTTGATTTACCTTGCTGGCAAGCAAATTGATGTCCTGAGAGGGGTTTTGTTATCAAAACCTCCTCCCTAAGATATCTGTCTACCAGTTTTTCCATTGTTTTAAGAAAAAAAGAGGTGAGGCTAATAGGTCTAAAAGATTTAGCCTCAAAATAAGTCGATTTTCCAGGCTTGGGGATAAAAACAACTTTTGTTTGTCTCCAAGCCTCTGGAATATACCCCTGCACCAAACATACTCTGTAGATTCTACACAGTATGGGTGCCAAAATATCAATTCCTTTCTGCAACAGAATAGGAGTTACCTCATCCTTCCCAGGAGATTTAATTGGTTCGAATGAATTAATTGCCCATTTAATTTTATTATATGTGACAATCTTTTTGGAAACATCCCATTCCCATTTACTCTTGGTTATAAATCTACCAATAGAAATGGATGTCTCCAAGTTGATGACCTGCACTGAACCAGGGAAGTGTACTCTTAGCATTTCTGCTAATGTTTCTTCACCTGATTCTGTGAATTTGCCATCATTCCTCTTAACAGAAGTTAATTGATTTACACTATCTTACACTATCCTTGGACAATATCCTCATTACCTTTGCGGTAGTGGATAAGTCCCTTAAATTTTCACAAAATTTATTCCAGGAATCTATCTTAGCCTTCCTAATTGCCATGTGATATCTGGTGAGGGTTTCTTTATAAAGAGACCACTCACCAGTTTTCTTGGCCTTATTGAAGTGCTTTCTGCTACTTCTGCGAAGAAAACTAAGCTCATTATTCCACCAAGAAACCTGTCTTGGTAGGCTAGTTTTCCTCACCTTACAATTTTGATGGTAAGACTGGATGATAGCACGTTGCAACTGGGCAACAGCTAGTTCCAAGTCAACCATTGAAGACATTTTATTATACATACCTTCCGTTGCGATCCTTAGGTCTTTAAGGTATGAATCCCAGTCAGTGTTTCTGGGATTCCGCCTCCTTTCCGTCCTATTTAAAAGCCTGATGCCTGCAATAGAGAAGCAAATATATCTGTGATCAGATAGAGATTCCTCATCCATGACAAGCCAATTACTGATAAAATCAGCGGTATTGCTAAGACAAAGTGTGAGGTCAATAACCTCCTTTCTATTGCAAGTCACAAAAGTAGGTTCATTACCTTTATTTATGATTTGCAAGTTCTTTTGAAGGATGAATTCCAATAATTCATCTCCTCTTTGATTGCAATCACTGCTTCCCCAAACAACGTGGTGTGCATTGGCATCACAGCCAATAATAAGCTTGTGATTGAATTTTAGACATTGTTCAATGGTTTCTTCAACTTTCCTCGATGGAACACTGCAGTCATCATAAGGAAAGTATGAAGACATTATGAGAATGTCAGTTTTATTCTCACCAAACATGGTCAACTTAATTACAGCATTATCACTATCAGAATTACTGACCATGAACATGGCATGCAGGTCCTTTCTAACATAGATGCATGCCCTGACGTTTTAATAACTTCGACATTAAAAAAAATTTTTAATCAGCACTGGGACATCGGATCAACTTAAATAAACAATCGTTTATTTATCCATTCAAGCTCTACTTGTGTATAAATTATGAGACAAAAATAATGAAACATAATGATGGAAAAAAAAAATTATGACCAAACACTACGTTGGAAATAAGTAATGCATACTGCTTTCACATGAGAATAAGTATTGCATATGTTTAACAAAACTGTACTTAAAACTTTGTTGGCCCACCCCTGGCCTTGATCACAGGGTTTTATTCGTTTAGGCATCGAGTCCACCAGGTTAATACAATAATCATTCCTAATCTCGGCCCAACTTGTCGCTATAGCGTTAGCTAAGGTATCTTTACATTTCGGCTGTTTTTTTGTAAACAGTTCTCTTAGTTATCCCCATGCATTTTCAATTGGGTTCAAGTCCACACTGTTGGGGGGCCAGGATAGAGTAGTAATGTTGTTCTGTTTCAGGAAATCTTTGATAGATTTGGCTCTGTGGCAAGAAGCGTTGTCATCTTGGAAGATGCAATCGCCATCACCAAAGTGATCCTCCAACGTGGGAATTAAAAAAGCCTCTAAAACATCATGGTACGCATCAGCATTCGTTATCCCTTTGATAACACATAGGTGTCCAGTGCCTTTAGCCGATAGACAGCTCCAGATCATCACATTTGCAGGAAACTTTGTCGAATGGTTTAGGCAATCACTTTGAAACTTCTCATGTGTCCGTCTCCACACAGATGTGCCAGCATCATCACCGCAACCGACTGAGATTCGACTTTCGTCCGAAAAGATCACCTGTCTCTAGTCTTCCGAATTCCAGCGTTTGTGTTGTTTAGCCCATAATAAACGTGTCTTCATTTGTTTCTTGGACATAGCCGGTTTTGTCTTTGCCTTGCAACGTGTATAGCCCATCTCTGCCAGTCTATTCCTCACAGTTTTAGCACACACATTCACATGACACTTCGCCCATTCTTTGTTGATTTCTTTTGAAGATGATCTTCTCATTTGTGCACAAATTCTGCGCAATGCTCGGTCTTGCACCCTGCTGGTTTTGCGGGGACGGCCGGTCCTTAGACAATTTTTAGTATTTCCTTGCATCTCAAACTTCTTTTTTACACGGCTGACTGTTGATTGATGACATCCAACAATTTGTGCAATATGTGTTTGGGTTTTGCCTTCTTTCAGAAGTTTCAGTATAACCCCTCTCTCTCCATCACTATACTCTTTTACTGGTGCCATTTTGATGCTAATTTAAACGAGTAGTTACGAGTTTTGGTGTGATAATTACCTACGTCTAAAGAATGAATTCGTCTGTTGCATATGCTTACTGTAGAAGGTTATATTCTATTCTATAGGGGTGTTTGGAATCTTTATGCAATATTTATTTCCAGGTCAGAGGTGTATGCAAATTTTTTTCCAGAGTGGGGTTTCACTCAAGATTTTTTTTCTCTCTGAATTTTCAACATTTTGGGCTGAAACTTTTTACATGTAGTGTTTGAAGAGATAAATAAACGTTTATTTTTAAGATTGATCCAATATCCCGGTGCTGCATAAAAAATTTGTGATTGTCGAATTTGTTCAAACGTCCCATGCTATGCAATACCTTTTGCCAGGGGTTGTACAATACCTAGAAAGAAAAAAAACTTTGATTGATGAAAATAGGAAAGAAAATTTCACAGCCTCGGTTCGAACCAGGAACCTCCTGCTCACCGTGCAGACGCGCCAACCAATTCGCCACTGCGGAAGCATTAACGTTATCTACATATCCTTAGGGCTGGTTGGAGCAGTACCCTGTTCGCAGGTTGGGACTATCTTTCCTACTGGCGTAATATTCGTTAAAGAATAAATACTAACTGGTCTGATGAGGATTTTTACACGCCAAACCTCATCAAACCATTCATTACTTAATCTTTAAAGAACTTTTATTTGTTCGAATATATAAAGAAATATTACACTTTCCATTTAAGCTTTTGATCCTTCAATTTTTTTCGTTTAAATTCTCATTTTACTTTAGCTTAATTATTTATGAATTTTCAATTCAGTTTTCTTATTTTCCAAAATTAACAAAGATATATGTACATCATCATATCTTTCTGAGTGTTCAAATAAAACGCTATCATTATTCAATATAGTAAATATGAAACTGTTTTTGAATACGTGGGAATCAATATATCTTCCTGGACTGTCTACGTTAATATAGGTGATTGTATTTAGCATCACAAATAGCTAACAAAACAATGCTATAAAAACCTTTACAATTATAATAATCTATACAATGCTCTTTTGGAGGACAAATTTCAATGTTTGTTCCGTCAACTATTCCAGTGCATTGTTGAAATTGACACAAGCTTTTAAAATCACACGCAAGTTCCTTTTATTTATCTGGTGTAGTTGAAAAATTTATAAACTTTGCCATTAATAAATCTACCACTAACAAACAAAAATTCTTGCACAATTTCGCAAGCACTTGTTTAATCTGCGCCAAATAAAAGTCCAATATTCAGCTTATGAGACAAATAAATATAGTCTAATTGCCATTTTTTCGATTAGGATGCTTTTGCGAAAGTTCGTATCTTATCGAGCCATGTCTTGTAGTAGTTCACAAAGAAAACGAAATGTTTCTCGACTCACTCTGAATTTTTTTCTCCACTTTTGTTCTGAGAATTTTTGAGTAATATCCAACCATTCAGTTGACTTTTGATGCGATTAGACTATGGGAGAATATTGACAACTGTTCATACAATTTTTTCTTAAAAAGCGCCTCTTTTTCCTTCGAATATGCAATAATTGCATAAGTCGTGCATGATTGGCAGCAAGTTGATTTTGTAGGGGGAAAAAGCAGAAACAATCTTCTGTTTATTTTTGTCCATTTTATTTCCTTAATGAATGCGGATTACAGGTTCTCATTTAAAAATGAAGACAGAATGAACGTTCATTACTAACGCTTGCATATGTTAATGATCATGTATTTATATTACGGGTATATTAGCATAAATTTTAATTTACAAATAATTTACCAAAAAATGCGTTTGTGTTCGAGTTGATGTGTGCCACTGATCAAATGTTTGATGATAATGATGTGTTACACTAGCAGTGATAATGAATAGTGTGTTAGTAACAATCAGGTTTTAGTGGTACCCAAATCTGATAAAACCTGGTTTGGCTTAACTCGATCTAGCTGAGATGCGGTGCGAATGGGGTGTAACAGCAATCAGGAAGCACCCTCACTTCTGTATCTTGATTAGCTGAATCTTTCCCTAAATATAAATTTATAGTTATATATTTCTATTTCTATATCTTTTATTTATAAGTAAAGAAAATGTATTATTTTATCTTGTTCTATTTTGCAATCGATTTATGGATTTCTTTATTTAATTCGCATATTTAATTTAATTGATGCTTTATCATATTAAATATGTCATTCAGTATTTTGTCACCTCCTGTAATAGCCAGTCGGAAAGCAACTGATTAGCGGAATCTTTCCCTACATATAAATGTATGTATTTATTTATATTTCTGTTTATTTTATTTCTAAATAATTTTTTATCTTATTTTTCCTCGTTCCATTCTGTAATTGATTTATAGCTTCCTATTTATACTTTATCTTAATCTTCTTTTGGCAATATACCATTCTTTTGTCACCTTCTGTAACCGCCTATCGGGAAGCAACATCACCTCTGTCCCCGATTGGCTTACTATTTCCCTGTATTATTGTCGCAGGTCTGTTCTCTGTACTATCGAAATGCGTCAGAGTTTTAATAATTTCTTTCAATATTGCTGGTAGTAATTTGCTATTACTGGACCATAATCTTTAATATTATTAAACAGATGTTTCTAATTCATAGGTCTGTGTGTCGCTGGAATGACACATGGAAGGACAGTGTTACGTGTAAAACTAATATGGTTAAATTTCAGAGTTGCGCAGTGGAAATAATGAAAAACATGACAGCAGGCGGATAAATGATTATTATAAGTTTAATGAAAAAAAAGATAAATCTTTGTATAACTAATCAGCAGGTATTAAATAAAAGAATGAAAACAAAGAATTAAACCAGAAGTTTAACTTTCTTAAAACAAATAACGATTCCGTGACAAAACTTAGCCACTTAATTATTAGCTACACAATATCGTACTATTTAAAGAACAATTGGTTCATATTATTTTTGTACTCAATAAACCTTATCTTTTTTTAAAAGAACAACAAATCCAATACTCAAATATGTCCTTTTCCACTCAGGTAAATAACTAAATCATTAACTTAGTCAAAAACATGAAACTTTCGGGACCAATATAAAGCAAATACAATTCACCTTAATGCTAACGGTTAATTACAATATTGTGTAGACAAATAGAAGCATTCATAACTGTCTCACAATTAGACACACAATGATAGACTGACATAAAACTACTTCATACGCTTAAACTTAAGCGTAATTCAACTGAGGCGGGGTGGCGTTTGACTAATTAGCTAATCAAATTACAAAAAGAGACAACACATCAATTTCTTATAGATTCTAATCACACCTCATCACATAAAGCTATCACTTCTTAGCTAGTTCACATTTTACATAAGTTTTAGTCCAGTCCGGTTGCATAACCAATTCAAATAATCACATGAAATGGCAGTTCAAAATAAATTGTATGAGAAAAACTTTCACAATTCTTTACATATATGAATATAAATGTAAATATACATTCACATTAAACCTTTCCAAAATTTAGGCTCAACAGACATTAATAAATACGTCACTCTTGGAGCAAACACCAACATCACAAATTACAAAGAGCGGGAAAGCCTTTAAAATTATTATAATCAAAGTCTTATCGAATACGGAAAGTCAAAATTGAGGCGTCCAAATTAAAGAGTACTCCGCTTTCCCCTTACGCTCTTTCTGTAAATAATAAACACTAGTAAGTAATAAGCAATAACACCCCTTTCCACATTTTTTTTAATTAGGGACGTTTGCGACCAAGGAAGCATAGGCTCGCCTCTCCCTACTGACGGGTGACATTAATTTGCAACGTTAGCTACCCGCTGCCAAATCTGGCTTATCTTGAACTACAGATAAACGCATTAAGACGGGCATATCCAATATTAACACTGACACAAAGCTCCCTTCGAGCAAAGCTCTCGAAAACGCTTCTGACACGGCGGGCGTTTCCGCCTAACGAAAATTCAGCACTCACTGGTATGGTGACGGTCGGAATTTCGGTTGACACCTGTTCGCTCGGGAACACTGTTCCAACGTCGCACGCTCTGGACTCCCTGCTACCGTCGACGCTTGTAGCACGCAGAACGTCAGAATTCGCCCCCTTCGAAGCTTTACGGCAGGACACGCTCATCGTCGAGTTCTCCGCTGCCTCGTTCGCTCGGGGTTCCACACATCTCCTGCTTCGGGTGACTCTCCTCGTCGACGTTAATATCGAGCATAACTGGTGTCGCTGCTCCGTTCCGCCTTTTCCTATCCAAGCTTCTTCGTCCGAAGCTGGCTCCTGTCTCCCTTCTCTCGCCGTCGATCTTTTAAATTTTAGCTCTCGCTGCCGCTCTCGTTTGTCATTGGAGCAGGCGTGATGATGCTGATGACGCGTCGCCTGGAGCTCCTCCCGCCTCCCGGTGTTGTAGAAAACGCGGGTCGGAAATCCAGCACGAGCGACGTGGGAAATCGAGCTGGTGTTTGATAGGAGAGAAAAATTCCTGTCGCCGATAGGAGAGAATCTGATGCTGTCCAATATAAAAAAAAAGAAATTACAAATTATAGACAAATGAATAGCAAAGACAAAACATAACGAAAACATGATCTTTCATTTAGCACAATCAGTCATTCCCCTTTCTACGACCATGTATGTTGAGGTAACCTAAAGACCTATGGTGTGTCATCGGAATATCGTTGTGTTGTTCCTTTGCCTTTTTACCAGAATCACGGGCATTCTTGTAGACAGCATCACCGATCAATTGCGAATACTGCTTTTTATGTTAATTATTTGCTTACCTAGACCACAGCAGCGCTGCATTTCTTTGTAGTGGCAAGCTATCAATAAAAAAATTCCTCGGAATCCTTCATTCCCTGTTTTGATTACTCGTCCTCCCATCAAACCTGGTGCCACTCCAGGTGCGATTGTGTTGCAGATGGCTCCTAATTGTACCACTTTAATTACAAACGCTCTTACTTAAAGTGAACCAATAACCAACTTTGAAATACAAATCTGGGTAGAATGGAAGGATTACTGTACATTCACTGGAAGAATTGTTGTACTTTTATGCGAGGGGTTTTGATGTGTATTCAATTTCCAAAAAAACCGACTCCATTTTCGAATATGGAAGTCAACTTTGAAATTTGCAATGGAAACCCCCATTTTTAATGATATTTTTAGATTATACACAACATTTGAGAAATGTTTTATTCCTTGTGTTTTTTCAATTGATATAACCACTTAGGAGGCATGAATGTGTGATATATTTGGATTTAAAGAAAAGGCAAAACACAGAAAATGTTCCTAAACACAATGGATTATAAAATAGATAACAATGTATTTATTTGAACATAGCATTTTTTAAATAATTAATTTGTTTCGTTTAAATTGATGAAAAAAGGTAAAAACAGAAATTGTTCATCAATTTAAACAAAAACAAATGATTATTTTAAAAAATGTTATGTTCCAATAGAAACATTGCTATCCATTTTATAATCCATTATGTTAAGGAGAATTTCTGTTTGGGCCTTTTCTTTAAATTCAAACACACCACCTGTATCCCCTAAACGGTTGGGTCAGTTGAAAAAACACCAAGAATAAAACAATTCGCAAATGTTGTGAACAATTTGAAAATACCATTAAAAATAAGGGTTTCCGTTTTCAAAGTTGTCTTCCATGTTCGAAAATGGCGTTGTTTTTTTTTAAATGGAATACACATAAAAAAAACCTTCTCATAAAAATACAATAATTCTTCCCTTTTAAGTACTCTATCAGATTTGTATTTTAGAAGTTGGCTATTGATTCTAGTGAGACATCCTGTATATCTAGTAACAAGGTTTATCAACGTGAAATTTTAACATTTCTGATCTTCACAGGTGAAGATAAAGATAAAGAATTGGATGCTTTCAAGAAATACGTAATCGAAGAGATTGGTTGGCCAATGGCAGTAGGTGAGAGTTGGCAGCCGAAACGGGAACGAGTAGATGATTATCTTAACGATCTCTACAGAGCACATGAAGATAATGTAATCATACGAATCACGATTTCTGAAAACTTCAATGAAACGTCTAATGAAACAACTTATTCTCCTCAGGTAATATTAAAAATAGTTTTCTTTATGTTTATCGAGTTAAAAAAATTTTCGAACTTAACATATTATGGAAATGTAAATTGTAATGTTGTTAATTATTTTTATAAAAAAATTTCTACAGTAAATTTACTAGCTGATATGCCCATCTTCGCCGAGCTTTTCAAGGCAAAATGAAGGCCCTTCTACTCTAAATATATACCAATGTTTAACGTTTGACCCTGGGATTGTTAATTGTCATTGCATAAGCTGGGCGAACGGGAAATTGTCGGCCCACAAAATGATCAGTCGACTGTAATTGTATTCTTGGTATTAACACAAATTGTCCTGCATTATCCCCGCTGAGTATTGTAGCTTGTAATGAACCTAATTATTCGGAATTGGATGTTGTATTGCTTAATACCCCAAACATTCAACCTAATGTCCGTCGACCCTACAATTTACCGACAACTTCGGACGATACTGTGGTTTTACTTGGCAGTGGAGTCAGTGCACATCGTGACATTATTTTGCGCCAGCACACAGATGATAGGGTTCGTCGGTTTTTAGAAAATCACCCTTTGTATGATCCTCTGCATTATTTATTTATTTATTTATTTATTTATTAGAAAGGAAAGGATGAATTAACCCATAGGTGCCAGTATGGTCAAGAATGACCGACAGGTAGGCCACTGAGGGGCATCCAACATATAAATAAAATACAAATGCTAACTGATTAATATGAGTCATGATAATACAGACAACAATAAACTAAACATAACAACAATAAATACGGCGTAGTAATCAACAGCTGTAACAAAGTTCGTTAAATTAATAACAAATGTACTGTAACTAATATAAACTACATTACCAAGTCGTTCTAACAAATTCTATGTAGATAAGAACAGAAAATTGATCATAATAAAATCATATACGAAAACCAGGGTCAAGATTACGGACATAACATAGGAGCTGCTTATAAAATTTGCTAAAATTCCTTTTAGAACGAAGATTGGGAGGTAAATGTGACCAAAACATGATGCCGACATATGATAAACATCGTCGGCGATAATTATGTATTGTTAAAGGAGGAATAATTTGATCTTTTAGTCTTGTAGTGTAGTGATGGTTTGTTAGATTACGATTCAACTCAAAAGTTGGTGAGGCAGACCACATTGAATTAATAATTTTATAAACAAAAAGACAGACACGTATAAAAAATACAACTGAGAAATGGTTAATATACCAAGTTGAGAAAATCTCGCTATTACTGAAACAGTTTTCGGCAGTCCAAGGTATGATCTAATGAACCACTTTTGCAATTTCAATACTCTAGTGAGGTTTTGTTGAGTAGAAGAACCCCAAAACACTACACAAAAGCTAAGATATGAATAAATCCAAGCATAGTATAATTGAAAGATAATTTTACTTGGCAAGTATCGCAGACGAGAAATAAGGCCCTGCCTTCTGTTCAGTTTAGATAGTAAAAGATCGATATGTAGATCCCAAGTAAGATCCCGAGTGATAGATACTCCAAGATAAGTAAAAGAAGTCACAGTTTGTAAAAGTTGGTTGTCATACATTAATGAGAGTACATTAGGTACACCTTTTCTATTCCGCTGATAAAAAGACATCGCTTTGGTTTTATTGACGTTCACGTGAAAAGAATTGTAGTTCGCCCACAACTTCAATCCACAAGCGCATTGTTGAGTAATACTAGCAAATCAGATAATTTAGGGGTCGCAGCTAAAAATGTGACGTCGTCAGCGTAAAGTATAATCTTTAAAGTGGATTGTGGTTGAATATAATTAACAATGTCATTAATAAATAGACAAAATAATAGGGGTGATAAAATCGATCCCTTGGGTACACCTACATTACGTACTATTGTCTCAGAAGTAGCATCAAATATTTGCAAAAAGTAAGAACGCTCCATCAGAAAAGACTTTAACCAGTATAAGGGCTGACCATAAATACCATAATAATGAGAAAGCTTACAAAGAAGTCGATCAACAGAAACAAGGTCGAAAGCTTTGGTAAAATCAATATAAACTGCCGATACATAATTTTTAGAAGCCATCTCAGCTGAAACATATTCGAGAAGCTCTTAACACGCAGTCTCAACGCTTCGCTTAGGCACAAAGCCGTGCTGGTATACAGGGTGTAAATTTTAAGTTGACAAAGCAGAATAACTCGAAAAATAAGCTTCACACGAAAAAATGCGTAGAATCCAAAGTTGATTATTTTCGAGGGGGCATCTGCTGGTGCTAAAATTAGCCCACCCCCCCCGGCCCCTGGGGGTGGGGCGGGGGGCAACTTTAAAATTTCAAATGGGAACCCCTATTTTTTATTGCAGATTCAGGTCCTACATAAAAAACTACGTACATTTTGTCTGAAACATTTTTTTTATTTTTGGTAGATGGCGCTGTAATTCAAGAAAATCCATTTTCTCATTTTTGCGTGGAAAT
>JAHWFO010092602.1:0-13131 GCA_023313115.1 Rhysida immarginata
ACTGGGGTCGGAATTACGGGGGTGGGATTCAGAGAGGACAACATATCTGTGCTATTTAGGTACGTAAAGGCGTGAAATTCAGTATCTGGATTCCTCTAGGCAAGATCTACATTACTATGAAATTTAGGCGCAGGTGTTCCATTGGGGTCGGATTTGCGGGGGTGGTAGTCACGTGGTCTTTGGAACTATGCCAACATATGGCTTGTGATATATCATACGTTCGCAAATGATGAGAAAGGAAAGAAAATACGAGCTTTTTTACATTTCCTACATATTACGTTCGAAAAAATTAATTTTTTGATTAAGAAACTTGGGGAGAGGTAAAGAGTGCAGATAAAGGGGTAAAAATAGATGACTTCAGGATCTGCTACTTACCCACTCGGGGAGAGGGGGAGGGGGATTAATTTCTTTTTAATTAATGTATAAATGGATTTCTGCTTCGCTGCTAAAGCTCCTCCTTGGAATGTTTACAAGATTTTATTTTTTACCAAGAATAGTGTCTCTTTTGCGCAACTGTGCGCTTAGCCGTCGGGATCAGGAATTAGTTAATTGGCTAGAACGGATATAAATTAAGAGAAGGACGAGACACAAGAACCCTGGAATACAATAAATAATAGTTATAAATTAAAAATACAAATTAAATAAAAAATAAGATATAATAAACAAAAATAATTAATCAAAATCAAAATAAAAAGCTGACGTTTCGGATAGAGACTATCCTTTATCAAAGCAAAAAAAGGATAATTCTCTAAAAGCAAATAGAATATTAGAGAATTATCCTGAAGTTATGATAATTCAGGATAATTCTCTAATATTCTATTTGCTTTTAGAGAATTATCAATTTTTTTGCTTTGATAAAGGATAGGCTCTACCCGAAACGTCAGCTCTTTATTTGATTTTTTAGTTTTATTTTGATTATTCTTATATATTTATTATTTTGTTATTTGTTAAATATTATTTTATTTTTCAGTTGTATTTATTAATTATTTATTGCATTCCAGGGTTTTTGTGTCTCGTCCTTTTCTCTTATTAATATCCACTCATCAAATTTTAACGGTATAGACAGTCTTATGTACCCTGTTATTTCTCCAAACTTCATTAATCTAGGCCTTACGGAACCTGAGTTATTAACTTGTTGAAATTGGTGTTTGCATTTTTATTTCTGTTCATATGTCAGTTATCGTTCAAATTCGGACCCATGTTCATAGCACGTTTTGTGTTTATCTTAACCTCTATAATACCCCCTTTAAGTATTTTACATTCGATGTAAATCACCCTGTATAAACACAAATATTCTTCTTTATATACTAGTGGAGGACCCGGCGTTGCCCGGGATAATTACACTTGTAGATGAACAGAACAATTTCAAAAACTTAAATTCTAACCTTAAATGAATTAATAATCCAATCAATACAACGCAAAAAGAACGCAGGGGCTATCCATTCTACGAAAAGTCCGAAAAACAGGAATTATAAGTAATCTTCTGGGACTTTATTTAAAGTCTGCGTGATTTGCCTCGGATAAAAACAATGTCCATTTTCACCACGGGGAAACTTAACTGGATACTGTGGACCCAACATTTTCTTGCCCCTGACGTAGAAGTCCATAAACCCTCTTGGTTTATTAAAACTCCCGTTGTTCACATGTTTCCAATGAAATACAGCCTTTTCTGAGTTTCTCTGACCATTAATAGTTCTTTTTATTATTACAACGTTTTATTAAACTTGATTTTCTGTTTGGGTCAAATCTTTCAATCAATTTTTCGTTTACTTCCGTTGTTAAAAAGACCCCAAATATAATACACTGATTCATTTCAGGTGACAATTTAGTTCTGTATAAAAATTTTCAAAAAAACGGTTACAACTTCATTTTTATATACTTTTCATCTTAAATTTAACAATCAAGAGTATTTTTCTTTGTTGGAAACAATGAAGATTGGCATTGTTGCTCGACCAATTTTGCACATTGTGAAAAAGAGGGGCTTTTATATTTACGGCGTTGCCTGGGGTTTTTAAATCATGAAATAAAAATACAGTATAGGTAAATTTTCAAAAAACCTTTATTTAATGTCAAAGAATTAATGGAAGTTTTCCTTAAGTTATAGGTTTTTAAATTTTTTTCTAGGGTTTCATTTTCGCGACTATAGCGCATTCTTTTTGCACGGGCAGTTAACGAATGTAAACCCGTTCAAAAACCCGTTTTTGTCTTGGCATACAGAAAACTGTTACGCAAATTTCTGCAAATAATAATAGTAGGGGCAGCCCTTTGTATACCAGGTTGACCTTTGACCCAAGACTGCGGCCGGCCACGCCCACCACGCCCTTGCCTCAGGTGGTGGTATACAAACTGGCCTCCACGTGACCCTTTTTTTTTTTATCAGCAGAGATAAGATGGAAAGATAAGCCCAGCGGACTGCCATTTTGGTTGCCATGGCAACGGGGCGACCATTTTTGATGAGAAGACCAGCCGGCCTTCCCCTCCACCCGCCATTTTGAGAAACTGCGGCCATTTCTGTTTTTTCTTTTAAATCATATTTTTATGTATAATAATAATGCTTTATTCAATAAAGATAAAAAGATAAGAAAGATGAAAAGATAAGAAAAAGGAAAAAGAGAAAGAAGAAGAACCGGAAAAAAAAAGAGGGAGAGAGACGGAAAGAAATAGATGGAGAGAGAGATAGAAAGAAGAGAGGATAGAGGAAAGAGAAGAAGGAAAAACAAGGAGAAGAGGTTCTTTTTTTGGGGGGTACGCTGACTCTCTTTCCCACCCTGTGCTTCGTGTCGGTAGTCCTGAACCGCCTGTACTGTCGCGAGAGCGCTCTTGTGGTGACAGTACAGGGGTTCCAGTCCACCCACGCCTATGAAGGCGGGCGGGTGGTTGAGGCAGCTGGGGCACTTCGAGACTCGACCAAGGCGCTGGTTCCTGTCCAGATAGTGGAGGGCAGAGTTTAGGTAGTCGGTGCACTCCATTGCGATGCCAAGCACCACCGCTACATACAGGGGTAGCCGTCACTGTGAGCCTCGAAGGGGATTGATCTGCACCACCCTTATGCTGTGGCCAAGGGCATTAGAGCCGTGGCGATTTGATTAACCAGGTACGGTGTGGAAACCTTCCCCTGACTTGTTCTACCACTGGAAACAGATAGTTGACCGTACTCGGGGCTGGGGACCCCACTCCTTATTCTGATTGGTACCTGACAAAAACAAAATTCGCATTAGTTAATTGTCTGTGGGTGAGAGAAACCTACATGTTTAGATTCGAGTTAGCATGACTATGAGAATGTTTGTTGTAAAGTCCTTTGGTCCTGGGATCGAATTTGGCAAAGTTGTTCGGAAAAAACAACCTCATTTCCCAGTGAAATCTAGTTACCTCGGTGGCCGCACTATTGTATGGCGCTGCGTTCACCGTTCCTTTGCAAACGATGCGTTTGTGCGTGTTTCCAGGCCCATTGGCCGAATGTCTGGGTTCTCACACCCTTCACCTTACCGATATCGGGGTGTCCGACGGGATTATAAAGACGGGAAGAGGTTCATGTTAAAAAGCGCGCTGTCGTTCAATGCCTTTTTCACGTTGGCTACAACAACGGCGCTCCCCAAAGGACGCTAGGTGTTTTACGAGTACCCTCGGCGTCCGCAGCGTGATGATGAGAACGTACAATTCGCCCACCTCCTCTTTCACCTCGCTAAATACTCAAAATCGTTCGTTAACAACGCGCTTGTGCGTGTTTCTGGGCTCTCACAACCTTCACCTTACTGATCACTACATTTTTTTTTCTGTCATAAACCGGAAAAATGTTTTCCTGAAACAACGGAATAGTAGCTTTGTTGTTTCTCCATACAAATAAATAAAAATTGAAATAGTGAAATAAAGTGCCTATACTCTTGCTCTTGTTTTGACAGCATTCCTTGTACAGTATCAAAGTTTTGTCTATGTTCTGTGGTAACTTTACAAATATTATGTTTAAAGAGTCATTTTGAACTATTTAAACTCCAAAGATTTGTGAAATAAATCATTCTTTGCTTTTAAAGATCTTTTAATTAGAATAAATTCAAGTAGATTTGCACAAGTTACTGTTTTTAAATAAAGTTTTTCAACATTTAATAAAATTGCCTACTCACACTGTTCAATAAACCATGATTGGCTTGAAATGTATTCATTTGCTTTTAATTTCAACAATTTTTAAAGTCTGTTTATTAGAAAGTTGACAACTGGCTACACATGTGCTTACTGTGAATACGGATGTTCATAACCTTATAAATATAGAGAAATTATCCAGGCAGACTATATGTTTTAATCAGGACTTTAGCAGATATATGATCTTGCTTCAATATTACTTATTGTTAGGAAACCATCAAAATATGTAAATTTTCCAGTTTCGTGCATGCATTTTGCCAAATTTTCCTATTTTCCACAGAAAACCACCAGTTTAAATGATCACAGCATGAAATTTCCTGTCATAAACTTTGAAGAGTGTTCTCCTGAAAGAAAGGAATGACAGCTTTGTCGTCCTCCATATGAATTAATAAACAAGATAAAAGTGCTCTTGCTTCTATTTTAGAAAAAACCCTTCTACAATTGCTCATTTTCTGTGGTCGCCGTAGAAATATCATGTTTAAATAGTCATTCATAAGAATTTCGGTTGCAGGGCTGGCTCTACCATAGGTGCAAGTGGTGTACTTCCGCAGGGCGGCAAACTTTTAGACACGACAAACACTGTTAATATTCGGGGATGGCAACAGAAGGGGTAAAATAGCATTCTCCACGGGACGACAAAATTGCTAAAGCCAGCCCTGTTCAGTTGTCATTCATTTCTGTTTGTAATAAAAAATTCTTTGGCTTTTAAGAATTTTTTATAATTCACTTTACTTGACATATTTTTATACCGTACATATTTGTCTACCATACATGAAATACAAAGCCTATAACCCTTTACTTCCCTTGGCTTATACTCACATAAACCATTTCTCTTTCATCTATTTGTAAGATTTTTTTTCTTCGTTTTTCATTCATTCATATACACACCCCATAGGATTTTATACAGACAGACATCCTGCAGCATTCTCAACAGTTCATTTCATTCTTCTTAGTAATCTGAAATGAAAGTTTTATTTGGTTTTAATGCATCAAGTCTGCACTTGTTTCTTACAAGTTAAAAAAATGGTAAAATTATAGAATTCATTAAAAATGCCCACTCAATTCATTTCACTTCATGCAGCTGTAAACTCTTTTCTTATTCACTGAGTTGCGTTTTTACAAAAAAAGTCATCTAATAATACACATTGTCATTAAAGATGTGTAGAAATTTGGTAAATGCATGTTTGAATTATAATATCTCTTTACTAGAGCAATGAATGTTTCCCTTTCACTGTGGTAATAAATATGCTTTTGAACAGAATTTCAACTCTAAGCAATTCATGAAGATATAAAGGTACATCTTGGATAGACTCCATTCAGGAACTGTGTGATCAGTCTCTCTTTCTCTTGGTCTATCTCTCTACACTTAATGTTTTAATAAAAATCCTTGCCTTTACTGTTTTCTACTGCCTCCCTCCATCCACTTTTCATTTACTGAAATCTGTTCACACAAAAAAGGATGCAGAGGAGTTTATTAGATGTTCATTACTTTTTGATGTGTGGAAATGTATTCATTCATTTAAACTTAACAGAATTTAAAAATCAAAAAGCCTTGTATAATTTACGTGCAAATAGGTTGATCATCTACAGTATTTAATACAAACAAGAAATTTATTTTTTCATTTGTATCTTGTAAGTTTTTTAAAATGCAAACACACTTGATTTAGAATGAAATAAAATTGTGTAGATACTTGGGAGTTTAAAAATTCTCTTGGTATTTTAGATGTTAAAGAAATAATTCCTACCACTGAAAAAATAAAATAAATTTTTTCTCGCAAACAAAAAAAAGTTCTCGCAAACGAACAAAAACTAATTTATTTTTCTCGCAAACAAAAAAAAAAAATTCTCGCCAAGAAAAAGAAAATTTTTCTTTTCTCGCAAACCAAAAAAAAAAATTTCTCGCACATAAAAAATATTTCCTTGCATATAAAAAAAAAATTATTTTTTTCAATCATACACAGTTTTTAAAAAAAAAAATTGTTCCACTCCATATGGAGTGAAAAAAAAATTCTGTTGGCAGTTAAAATGTTCAAAAGATGACACAAAGATAAGCATGTACTTTAATGTTGTGTTCTGAAATAAAATTGCTCTAAATTCACCATGTGTTTTATCACTGTCATGTTGGTTTCACACGAGTTTTGCTTCGTACAACGTGTAAGCCTGTATAGCATACGGTTCAAAACCACCAACAGGACGAACAAGGTAAACTTGTTTTCAACCACCATGGTGTTACCAAATCATTTTATGGTTGAAAAACCTATAGTCTGCGAACCATTCTGGTTCGACCCCGGGTCACCCAGTTTGTCGGGTTTAGGTGCGTGTCATCAAGGTGACGGTTTTAATCGGTGCTGGAGACCTCGGAGTGATTGGCGTGTCGGGATTACACACAGGTTGTAAACCGATATGTTTACGTGTTGGAGAATTTTTTTTTTTCAAATAATGTGTACCAAAATTCAAAGTTACGGTCACATATCGCTCAAGTTTACCTTGTTCGTCCTGTTGGCGGTTTCGAACCATATGCTATACAGGCTTACACGTTGCACGAAGTAAAACTCGTGTGAAACCAACTTGGCAGTGATAAAACACATGGTGAATTTAGAGCAATTTTATTTCAGAAAACAACATTAAACTACATGCTTATCTGTGTGTCATGATATATTTGAACATCTTAACTGCCAACAGAATTTTTTAATGTGCGAGAAAGTTTTTTTTTTTTTTTGGTTTGCGAGAAAAAAAAAAATTTTTCTTTTTGCTGGCAAGAATTTTTTTTTTTTGTTTGCGATAAAAAAAAATTAGTTTTTGTTCGTTTGCGAGAATTTTTTTTTGTTTGCGAGAGAAAATATATTTTATTTTTTATATAATTTTTATTTTTCAGTGGTAGGAATTATTTCTTTAACATCTAAAATACTAAGAGAATTTTTAAACTCCCATGGATCTACACAATTTTATTTCATTCTAAATCAAGTGTGTTTGCGTTTTAAAAACTTACAAGATACAAATGAAAAAAAAATTTCTTGTTTGTATTAAATACTGTAGATGATCAACCAAAGGCTTTTTGATTTTTAAATTCTGTTAAGTTTAAACGAATGAATACATTTCCACACATCAAAAAGGAATGAACATCTAATAAACTCCTCTGCATCCTTTTTTATGTGAACAGATTTCAGTAAATGAAAAGTGGATGGAGGGAGGCCGTAGAAAACAGTAAAGGCAAGGATTTTTATTAAAACATTAAGTGTAGAGAGAGAGACCAAGAGAAAGAGAGACTGATCATACAGTTCATGAATGGAGTCTATCCAAGATGTACCTTTATATCTTCATGAATTGCTTAGAGTTGAAATTTTGTCCAAAAGTGTATTTTCTACCACAGTGAAAGGGAAACTTTCATTGCTTGAGTAAAGAGATATTATAATTCAAACATGCATTTACCGTAATTCTACACATCTTTAATGACAATGTGTATTATTAGATGACTTTTTTTTGTAAAAAAGCAACTCAGTGAATAAGAAAAGAGTTTACAGCTGTATGAAGTGAAATGAATTGAGTGGGCATTTTTAATGAATTCAATAATTTTACCATGTTTTTAACTTGTAAGAAACAAACACAGACTTGATGCATTAAAACCAAATAAAACTTTCATTCAGATCTGATGAGAATGCTGCAGGATATCTGTCTGTATAAAACCCTAAGGGGTGTGTATATGAATGAATGAAAAAAGGGAGGAAAAAAAACCTAACAAAATGATGAAAGAGAAATGGCTTATGTGAGTATAAGTCAAGGTAAGTAAAGGGGTATAGGGTTTGTATTACATGCATGGTGGACACATATGTATGGTACACAAGTATGTCAAGGAAAGTGAATTATAAAAAATTCTTAAGAGCCAAAGAATTTTTTATTACAAAAATGAATGACAACCGAACAGGGTGGGCTCTAGCAATTTTTTCGTCCCGTGGAGAATGCTATTTTTCCCTTGCCGTTGCCATCCCCGAACATTAACGTTGCTTGCCGTCTCTAAAAGTTTGCCACCATGCGGAAGTGCACCACTTGCACCTATGGTAGAGCCAGCCCTGCAACCGAAATTCTTATGAATGACTATTTAAACATGATATTTGTAAGGCAATCACAGATAATGAGCAATTGTAGAAGGGTTTTTTTCTAAAATAAAAGCAAGAGCACTTTTATCTTGTTTATTTATTCATATGGAGGACGACAAAGCTATCATTCCTTTCTTTCAGGAGAACACTCTTCAAACTTCATCATAGGAAATTTCATGCTGTGATCATTTAGACTGGTGGTTTTCTGTAGAAAATAGGAAAATTTGGCAAAACGTATGCATGAAACTGAAAAATGTACACATTTTGGTGGTTTACTAACAATAAGCAATATTGAAGCAAGACCATATATCTGCAAAAGTCCTGATTAAAACATATAGACTGCCTAGATAATTTCTCTATATTTATAAGGTTATGAACATGCATAGTGAATTCACAGTAAGCACATGTGCAGCCAGTTGTCAACTTTCTAATTAACAGACTTTAAAAATTGTTAAAATTAAAAGCAAATGAATTCATTTAAAGCCAATCATGGTTTATTGAACAGTGATAGGTAGGAAATTTCATTAAATGTTGAAAAACTTTATTTACAAACAGTAACTTGTGCAAATCTAATTGAATTTATTCTAATTAAAAGATCTTTAAAAGCAAAGAATATTTTATTTCTCAAATCTTTGGAGTTTGAATAGTTCAAAATGACTCTTTAAACATAATATTTGTAAAGTTACCACAGAACATAGACAAAACTTTGATACTGTACAAGGAATGCTGTCAAAACAAGAGCAAGAGTATAGGCACTTTATTTTACTATTTCAATTTTTATTTATTTGTATGGAGAAACAACAAAGCTACTATTCCCTTGTTTCAGGAAAACATTCTTCCGGTTTATGACAGAAAAAAAGTAGTGATCATTTTAAAATAAGGTTTTAAAAAATACTTCAATGTATCCATAAGAAATATTAAACAAGTCCACATAATCAAAAACTCCTGATTATAGCTTGGATAATGCATGGAAAATATCTCCCATTTACTTAAAAATGTCATGAAAATGCTTAGTGAATTCTTAGTAAGCACTTGTTTAGTGTACCTGTATACAGCAGAAATGTTGAACAGATTTTAAAATTGTTCAATTTAACTGAATTTTATCTAATTAAAAATTATACCCTTAAATGTTTCACAAACTCTTTGAGAGTTGAATATTTTCTGAATGATCCCTAAAACATAATACATGTACTTGTAAGTTGACACAATCCCTGACAATGTAAAAGGAAGGTTGTCAAACAAGAAGTCAGAGTGCAGACATTGATTATTTCAATTTCTTTTATTATTTATTGGGTATATGGAAACAGCAGAGCTGTATTTCCCTTCTTTCAGGCAAACATTCTTCCAATGCATAACTGAAAGTTACATTTAATGTAAGAAATTTGGTCATTAAATGTAAGAAGTGGCCATTTTATGTAAGAAATTTTAAACATATAAGAAATTCATTCTCAGAAAATGTATGAAAAAGATAGAGTAACTCCACAAAAGCACATTTGCCACATACTGTCACAAATATTCAATACAATTTAATCAGAATCAACCATCAACCAAACAACACAAAAAACAGTCTAGGCACTTAGTGCATTCAACAGGAATTCAGCATGTGCCTCTATAAAAAAAAAAAAAAAAAAAAAAAAACACCCATTAACACGAGTGAAAATTCATTATTATTATTTTGGTTGAATGAATATTACGTTCGCAACTATAAAAGATAATAAACATACAGTTGTGTGTGAAAAGAGTCAATTAGTGATAGAGAGAGATAGATGGTGAGGTTGAGTTTAAAAAAGACGGCATATAAAACTCTTAGAGTCGATTATGAATACCCAATGATTTCAGCACATTGATCAATGACCCTGTCAAGAATATTTAATAGAATAAAATTAGAAACGCACATAACAAGAGAAGCTCCCCGGGTAGTGCTTTAATTTCATGAGAATTCATTTGGCCACCTTATTTTTCGCAAAATTTCACAGTTTTGCGAAGAAGCAACGAATGAAGCGCCCACAGAACGTAGTGGACAGCAAGGGAACTTAAACATATATACGAGATAAACGTCGAGTTTGGTAATTGAAAAACACTAGAATCTGAACTTTTTCTCATAATGATCACTGATTATAAGATTAATAAACATGCACCCTTGTAAAAAGTGACAAAATTTTAATGAATACAAAAGAAATAGTTGTATTTGGTCCGAGAGAAAACGTATGAACAGCCTCGCGAATGTTAATGTTCTTCTGCTGGTAAAATTTATAAAGAAACATCTGTTTATACTGTATTTAAAGTTTATGGGAACAGAGGGATGTAAATAATTGCCAGTAAATTCAAGACAACTCAATTATTCGCGCATTGTGTAAGAGAAACGAAAATGTAGGTTATTACAAAACTCTACTTCGATACCGAACGCAATTGCGAATGTATCATTTCATGTAAAGCATAGAGAACATCAACATGCTCCCAGAGCATCATAAACATCATCTAAAATGTTTTGGGGTGTGCAAACGATCCAAAAGAGCCAAAAAACATAATTTTAATGCTTTTTTCAACCCGTTTTCGAGGGGAGCGCCGTTGTCGAAGTTAGTGTCGTGAACTTGGAGATGAAAGCGTAATGGGTTCGAAAATATTTATTTATTCAGAGCCTTGAAACGTTCTTAGATGTTGTGGCACGACGTTTGCGAATACAGACACCCAGAGACCCTGTATTCAGCCTCTGAAAACTTTTTTTGCGTTGTGCAAGCGCCAAATTGCCGACAACCTCGCTGTAACGAACCGCTCTTTACGTCGGTGCACATTTACAAATGATTCCTGCCGTGTAAAGCGTAAAAAAGAAAATCACACAACTAGAACGTTTAAAAACAACAGGTAGACCGCTTTGAATGCGCGACAACGGACGAAAAGAGCTAGAAAAACCTTTTTCTGAGCGATTTTTTAATGGTTTAGTGAGGGGTAGGGCGAATTGCGCGCCCTCGTCATCGCGCTGCGGACGCCTACAGTACTCATAAAACACCCAGCATCCTTTGGGGAGCGCTGTTGTCGAAGCCGACGTGTAAAGGCATTGAACGACAGCGCGCTATTTTAAAGATGAACCTCTTTCCGACTTTATAAACCCGTCGGCTATCCCAACTTCAGTAAGGTGAAAGTTGTTTGAGCCCAAAATCACGCACAAACGCATTGTGAACGAACAGTTTTGACTATTTAGCGAGGTGAAGGAGGAGGTGGGCGAATTGCGCACCCTCATCATCACGCTGTGAACACTGAGGGTACTTGTAAAACACCCAGCATCCTTTGGAAAGCGCTGTTGTTGAAGCCGACGTGAAAAAGTCATTGAACGACAGCGCGCTTTTTAACATGAACCTCTTCTTGTCTTTATAAACCCGTCGGACACCCCGACATCGGTAAGGTGAAGGGTGTGAGAACCCAGACATTCGGCCAATGGGCTTGGAAACACGCACAAACGCATCGTTTACGAACGAACGGTGAACGCAGCGCCATACAATGGTGCGGCCACCGAGGTAACTAGATTTCACTGGGAAATGAGATTGTTTTCCAAATTTTGCCACATTCGACCCCAGGACCAAACGACTTTACAACAAACATACTCATAGTCATGCCAACTCGAATCGTAAACATGTGGGTTTCTCTCACCCATAGACAATTAACAAATGCGAATTTTGTTTTTGTCACGTACTAATCAGAATAAGGCACGGACACGGAGTGGGTTCCCCAGCCCCGAGTATGGTCAGCCATCTGTTCCCAGTGGTCGAACAAGTCAGGGGAAGGTTTCCACACTGCCCTAGTTAACCGAATCGCCCTGGCTCTTATGCCCTTGGCCATGGCATAAGGGGGGTGCAGATCAATCCCCTTCGAGGCTCACAGCGACGGCTGCCCCTGTGTGTAGCAGTGGTGCTTGGCATCTCAATGGAGTATACCGACCACCTAAGCCCTGCCCTCCACTTTCTGCACAGGAACCAGCACCCTGGCCGAGCCTCGAAGTGCCCCAGCTGCCTCAACCACCCGCCCACCTGCATAGGCGTGGGTGGACCAGAACCCCTGGACTGTCACCACAAGAGCACTCTGGCGACAGTACAGGCGGTTCAGGACCACCGACACCAAGCGCATGGTGGGAGGGAGAGGCAGCGTACCCCCCCCCCCCCAAAATAAACCTCTCTTCTTCTCCTTCTTTCTCTTTCCTCTTTCCACTATCCTCTCTTTTCTCTCTCTCTCTCTCTCTCTCTTTTTTCCGTTTCTTCTTCTTTCTCTTTCTCCTTTTTTTTTATCTTTTCATCTTTCTTATCTTTTTATCTTTATTGAATAAAGTATTATTATTATACATAAAAATATGATTTAAAAGGAAAAACAGAAATGGCCGCCGTTTCTCAAAATGGCGGGTGGAGAGGGAGACCGGCTAGTCTTATCTTCTCATCAAAAATGACCGCCCCATTGCCATGGCATCCAAAATGGCGGTCCGCTGGGCTTATCTTATCTTTTCATCTTATCTCTGCTGATAAAAAGAAAGGGTCACGTGGAGGCCGGTTTGTATACCACCGCCTGAGGCGAGGGTGTGGTGGGCGTGGTCGGCCGCCATCTTGGGTCAATAGTCAACCTGGTATGCAAAGGGCTGTCCCTACTACTAATAATAAAAAAATCATGATTACAATAATGGCGGATAGCAGCATTAGGCCTACTTTAAAAATAAATAGTTAATAAATACAATTGAAATACAACTGAAATAACAAAATAATAAATATAAAAGTATAATCAAAATAAAACTAAAAAATCAAATAAAGAGCTGACGTTTCGGATAGAGCCTATCCTTTATCAAAGCAAAAAGGGATAATTCTCTAAAAGCAAATAGAATATTAGAGAATTATCCTGAAGTTAACTTCAGGATAATTCTCTAATA
>JAHWFO010092606.1:0-15253 GCA_023313115.1 Rhysida immarginata
CAATTTCTTCATGTTGTTAATAACTCTTCGCTCATTTAAAAATCATCCGTACAATAAGTTTAAACACCCAGCTCCTCTTTCTGTTAAATTCACCAAAAGACATAGGTCAGATTCTTACCCTGGCATCTCAAACAGGGTACCCCTGTTTATTTATCGAAGTTTTTAAAAATGCCACACGAGAACCACATAGTTATTTGCTACTTGATTTAACTCAAAGTTGCCTTGAAGTTCTGAGATTCCATAGTAAGATTTTCCTTCCGAAAGACCAATCATAATCTAAAACATGGTTTTAAAATATGGACATTCATTTTTAAATTGAACACACAGGGTGCATATGATGATGATTCTGCTAGTTATGAAGCATTTCCATTTTCTAGGAGCTTTGAAACACTTGCACCCTAGACATAGGATAGTATTAAAGAAGCATGCAACTCTTAATCAATTCAGAGCTCTCTGTGAGATCTGTCATAAGATTCTGCATCATAAACTTACATGGACGCCTCAAATTAGCCAACACTTGAAGAAGATAAAAAGTTTAGTCCAAAAATTTCTTCAATTACGAAGAAAACTTATCTTAATATTAAAGTGGTTTCCTTCAACCTTTTTTGCTAGGCAGCATTGCAGCACCGATTTTGAATAAATTATTTAGTTTAGAACATGCAAAAGTATGTTTCACTTCCTACTCACAAATATCAAAGACTGCTTCACATGCAAACCCACAGTCTACCTTCATTGTCATTGTCAGAAAGTAGCAAAACCAACAGGATGGAGATGGATATTATCAAATGGAATAAACAAGGCACTGTGTCGGTTGCTGGGATTACGTTGCGAGGTTTAAGCATCACACAGTTGATAAATGACGCATTACACCCATTCCTAACATAAGAAAGCCACTAGCCGGTCGAGAACGCTTTTCTGAAGTATTACATTACCTCAATATCCTCAAAGAATTAATTGTCAACCCTTCATAGAAACTGTGAAAGTAATGGACACACCTGAAGGCCAGACGCGTACATCTAAACGCTTTGTTATTGACTGTTGACTTTAAAAACTCTATTAACAATTTATTGTATAAATTCAATTTGTAATACAGCCATTAAATTTTATTTTAGGCTCTGTAAAAAATTCAACTAAAAATGTATTAAAATGCGAGATTTATTTAACCTAACCTAACCTAACCTTGTACACTCCCAGACAAAAATATGGAGATTTTTGAAAAATATGAAACGTTCATCTCAAAATACTGTTTTTTGGGGTTTTTTTTTAAAAAAGGACTTGTTCATGCATTATACGATGATTTATTCAAACGTTACTTAGTTTCTTCTCTATACACAGAACATTTTATGTACTTCAAACAATTTGTTTCGACAAAACATACAGAAAAACAAACAGTATTGAAGCCGAAAGTTTGGATATTTGTCTATGCTGGGACATAAGTTTGGAGATTCTTTGTTTAGCATTTGGTCCAGGCACCTTTAGCATTAATAACTGCTTGCACATATTGTCTCATAGACTCTATGAGACACTGACAATCATCTCTCGATATTTCACACAAGACATGGGACACAGTTTTGAATAAATCCTTGTTTGTTAGAATTTTACATATGGCTGTCATGTATAGAAATTAAACAGGTAGTAAACAACAAAGTAAAAACAAATATGTCGTTTATTAAGAGTTCAAACTGAATCATTAGTACAAAGCTGATCACTTGTCAGCAGATTAAACTAATGAAATTAAATAGCAAATCGCAAACTAATATTCTTTGCAGCACATTTGGCAGTGGGAAGCGTATCTTGAAACCGCATATGTCCAAAATCCTGGTTACGAAGAGATAAGTAGATCACTGTCGAGCACTTCTATGGAGATCGATGCAGACACTATGGAACATCCAACTGCGATGAAACCTGCAGATATCGAGTAGATGAAGATGCTCTTACGACACGTTCAAAATGTATCCAGCTCCTCGTCCGTTGTATCTAGGTGAAATGCAGGCAAGCATTAGAAAAATTCCTTCACCAACAGCAAAGAAGACAATATGAAGAGGGCTGGCAAATTCCATATTTATCATTTAGGAAAAATATGCAAATAAGATACTCCTATAAATGATTATCTTAGAAGAGTTATAGTCTAATAATATCAATAAAGTCTACATTCGGGAAGTCCATAAATCCAGAAATTATAATCTATTAATGCGTAGTAAGGAACTATTAAAATACAACTCTTGAAGAAGGTGAAAATTGAGGGTTATCAATACGCAATTAACCCCTGTCTAATTGAGAAATCCAATGATGCAAATAATCAAATCAACACTCTCCAAATGATAGATGCATAAAATTCATGAGCACAATTATCTTTGAAGAAACTCTATGCTTTTTAGGATTTTGAGAATGATTAATAGCCAGTTTTAGAATTTAGAATTTATTTACATTAATTATGCAAATTAAATAATTTATCCGCGTTACGACTGTTTATTAAATCGTAAGTTTAGCATTTTTGAAAGATTTAGAACGGATTTAGAGACAGTAAAGAATTAAATAATAAATATTGTTTTAAATGTTTTTTCTCTGTTTGATTTAAGAAGCCCTTATTCTGTGTCAGAATCGCTGTCAACAGCAAGGGGAACATTAAGGATTCAATTTACACCTTACAGTGTAGGGTTGGCTGGACTTTTGTTCAAGGACCCAAGAGTATCAGCAGAGTTAGAAAAGTTGTTTAGATCGAATTCAAGACGGGATGTAGGAGGGTAAAAAGAATTTAAGAACAAACAAAGAAGGAACCTTGAACTGTGAAGATAGCCAGATGTGACTAATTGTCATGTGAGTGATGAATTTCGAACAATTTGAAAACGGTTAATGTGGATGTTACCAGGTTCTTGATTGGTAGAAAGATTCACCTTTTGGTGGATGACCAGTGTGTTCGAACGTTTGATTGGTTGATGAAACCGGATCTGTCTTGTCAGCAGTTCCAGAGGAAAAGTCTTCAGTAGAATCTTTGACCATTATGGTAGCCGGGTGTGTGGCATGGCTACTCCATTTTTATATTTAATTTGGCCTCTGTCTGACAATCCATTGATTTCAGATGGGAAATTCTAAATTGTTAGTTTAGCTTCAGTTTAAGTTTTAGTTTTCTTATTAATTTCACACCAAGTTAAAACTTATGTTAGCTCGATGATGAGGTAATTTTTAAGAGTATCTGTCAAGCTGAGAACCAGCTCCATCAATTTCCATAGTTCATGATAACCAGTATTAGTTTGAGAGAGCAAAAAGGAAGGTACCTAGTAACCAGCCCCGAAAGGTACATAGTTTCATCATGGAAGGAGCCTAGCAGAGCGATCTACCAGCCACTTCGGAAGAGGAGTCCACACCCCTCCAGATGTTTCGACATAACCAGAGAGCGAGAACAACATCCAAGAGCGGACAGATTGAGAAGACACGGTATAGCCCATTTCCAAATTAATGTCTCAGTGGCCATTCTATTCATTCTTTTCTTTATTACAATTTCTATTTACTTAAATGGGGAACGGAACATTTGACTCATAAATTTTAGTGGGAAAGACCGATACATGTTAAACAAAGTTCTAATTCAATTCATACAAAGATTTAATTCTATAAGCTTTAAGCTTTTAATTTGAACTAGTTCGACCATTTTGTTATATTACATTAAGTTTTACAATTAAATTTAAATTGTTACCAAAGAATTGAGTATTCAAATTCAGTCTATTCAAATGTGAACATTTCCGTACTGTTAAGTCAGTCATATACAGAATTTACAAAGAACTGTTGATTAAATATTCATACACTTTCAATTACTAAATAAGAATTTAGAGACCATAAGTCAATTTAAGAGTCTTTATATTAATTCTACGAATTATTGTTATGTAATTATCACCAGTTTATTCTTGTCATAAAAGAATTACGATTATACATTCTTTACATTATATCACAAATCATTCTTTGAAATTATATCCATTTATTCTGAATTATAAATAATTTGATTGATACATTTCAATATAAAGTCTTTCCTGTTACAAACTGAATTCATTCTAAAGGTTTTATTCTTTAAATTGATCTTTATTCATTTCACTAATTGTTCTATATTACATTGATTCAATTTTATTTAAATTACCCACCATTTCTGTTTTATACACTTGTTGAATGTTCCAAATAAATATTCTATTTTATATGTTAAAGCTGCCTCGAATACTTTGATTTTCTCCTCACTTGGCCGGGCCTGTTTAAGTGGGAGGTATCTAGTTTTATGTGAATGGGATAAATTATAAATTATCATAAACAAATTTGTGAATATTAAATTCACTGGTGCAGTCCTTTTTCTAATTATTTCTAATTATCTATTCGACCACATATTTCCATAATTATCCCCAAAACGTCACAGCTTAAACGTACTAAGGAAAAAGACGATAATTTGCTTTGTCGGAAAATGGCATTAAAGTTCCAAGACTGTCGTTTAGATAGCCGCGCAAGCCGAGTGGAAATATTCCAATTAATACTCGCTCCTCAATAAGGCTTGCCTCCCAAAATACGGACTTCAAACTTCGACAGCTCCAGCTAACTATTATAGTCCTATCATGCCAATTCAGACAATTGATATGCATACACTTGAACAGAGAAATGTCTTGATTAATTGCTCTAATATTACCCTGTAAATTCGGCGCATTCTCCAAACTCAATGAAACTGCTTCACTGACGGGATTCCATCCATTCTTCTCTGGAAGGGGAGAATCACTCGCTGCTGTAGAGGATTTTCGCTTCCGCCAGCGTCTGTAAAATTATAATACTATTAGTCACTGTAGTAATGTTTCTCCATGAAACATTGAAAGGAGGGAATTTGCAACAGTCCGACGAACTAAATCCAGTAACCACAGGCAAAGAGGAATAAGCCGCTTTCTGCTGAGAAGCCTTTGCAGCTATGCCAATTGCTTCTCCAATGCAATTAGGACGCTCAACGAACTTGTCTGGCTCGCGACGGTGCCCTGATAAATTTTCCTGTCTCCAAGCATGGCTCGCCAAACCCTCCGAGCCGATCCTATCGGAGTTTTCCTGCTGCGACTCTTTCCTCCTATCTTCGTCAGTTCCAGGGTCCTTCTTACGTCTCTCATAATGACAAAATCTACTAAAAATCTCTTCTCGTCTATCTTGCCGGCCAAACCACTCGATGGAAGGGGTGAGCATGAACTCGAGTAATATTTCTTGTTCCAAAAAAACCGCGTTCTGAAACGTCGAGTCCGCGACCCCCTCCTCCTTCTTCACTGTTCACTGTGCTTTTCTCCGAAAAATCACATGACAATGCCAACGTTTTCGTTTCATTTTACCCCAAATTGTCTCTATAGGATTAAGGTCAGGACTATTTCCTGGCCATTTTAGAAGGTGAATATTTTGTTCTTCCAACCAGTTCAGTGTCGCGTTTGCTCTGTGACAAGGTATACTATAAAGTTACCTTCAGGAAAGTAAAAAGCAGCACCTGGTATCAGATGATCAGCCATTATTTCTGTGTAATAGGAACTGCTGATGTTTCCTTTGCCAAAGCTTAACTTCTGGTCCCATATGCATTTATTGTTCAATAAGCTATGATGCTTAGTAGAAATTTGATTCTATATGGTACACATCTAAAGTCCAGCTTTTCTTGTTTCTTGCACACAACTTTTTGTTTATCATCATTCAGTGGCTAAATCTAGATTCATCACTGAATATGACTTTTTGCTATTGTTCTATAGTCCATGTTGAGTATTCACGTGCGCACTCAAGTCACATTTTCTTCATTCGTTTAGTTAGTAGAGGCTTTTTTGCTGCGGAAGGAAAAGCGTAACCTCTCTCTTTCAAATGCTGGGTTGTTGTCTTTGCCGAAACTTCTTTCTTGCTGATTTGATTCCATTTGGCAGCAATTTCTCTTGCCGTTTAAAAGCGTGATTGTCTGACAATACCTCTTAGATGTCTATCTTTGGCTTTACTTGTGATGCATTTTCTGCCGCACCTTTGCTTCACAGTGTAACTTCCAATTTTCTTATATTTTACAATAATCTTGCTTACAGATTTTGTAGTTGAGATCTTTTGCTATTTTAATTTGTTTTTCTTTTTCTTGCCATTTCTTAATAATTAAGTCATGAATAAATTGAGGGATCTGTTTTGTAGGAGGCTTATTGAAAATTTAAGAAAATAAATTCAGCACATTCCTAAATTGTAAAGAATCAACTCATCTTAGATTAATTTACATAATCATGACGTCTATAGTCAAATTTCTGCAGCTAGAAACTTCAAATGTTAACGTTTTTAACAAAATCTCCAAACTTATGTCTCAGTATAATTAAATCTCCAAACTTTTGACTTCGATGCAGTTGTTGTTTTTCTTGTTTTTTATTCAACAAAATTAGTTATTAGTCAAAAAATTTTATGTGTAATTAATAAGATGGTGTATATTAAGTGTACATCACTGTGTAATGCATAGTACAATTCTATTTTATTTTAATAGCACTTATCTGAGATGAATCTTAAATTTCCAAAAACCTCCAAATGTCTGGGAGTGTATATGTGTGATTTATTTACTTAGCTTTTAAAGTAAAAAAAACTTAAATTCATTCCAATTTCGTAAAATTTATTTGAACAAATTGAACACAGATATTGATTAGAAACAAATAATTAGAATGAATAAACAGAGAAATTTACAGGTTGACAACATTGGTTCCATTTGGATTTTTGACAGGCTTTAATTTCGGAGTCATCAGTAAATTTATCTTATATGAATTCACATTTCACGAGCAGGTCATTTAGAATCAGTTCATTTGTTTAAGTGTTGTTCATGATGGTTTCAATAGAAATTCCCTGGGTTGATATTTTCAGATAATGCAAGCAGTGATGACCACTTGTGTCAGACATCTGATATTGCAAAATTTTCATGTTGCAGAGTCATTTTTCAGAATGTGCAAACATGAACTATTGGAATTGTACATCAAAAGAATCAAACAATGCTTATTTGTTGGAGGGAATAAAGACTTCAGCCCAGTTAGTACTGGGTTTACTAGAAGCATTTGTATTAGTTATGGATAAAGATGGGTAAACTGGCTTCAGATGTGCTAACAAATCAACCAGAAAAACACCTGTTGCTAGAGGACACATGAATGGGTTTCTCTCCAGAGTTCTTCTCAACTGTTGCATATCCATTATACTTAATTCGTGAAATCATATTTCAAGACTCTGTCTTGATTGATTTCCCAGGGGTTCTGGTACAGACAAAATGGAATCAGATTCAAGAAATTAGGATTTCTCGTTTGGGACGGTAAGTGCCGGACGGCACTTTTAAACGTTTTTATAATAAAGTCAGAAATAAAATTTTTTATCTTTTTAATTATTAGGTCTAAGGAAACAAAACCTGCTGTATTCTATACAGTACACCTTTCTCTGTAAAAATACAGTACAATTAGCTTAGAGAATTAATTAATGTATTTATAATAATTTATTTAAATTGAAGATATGCGGAAGTTAGAAACCTAACTTCGATCTCATATAGCCATTATCTGCTTTTTCATTTTAAATTATATTTTCATTCTACAGATTCAAAACCTACATTTTATGAAATTATGTAGCTTCCTTATTAGTTCCATACAAGTTTTACTGCAGAAATATGTATAAAAAATATTTTATCCTACCTTCACTTCACACTTGTAATTTTTTGTCACTCTCTGCCAAGTTGAACTTTCCCGCCTTATTGCGAGTTTGTTATAGCAGATAGGTATAGAAAACTTCTTTTTATTTTATTCCTGAGATCTTGTTCTTTATTATAAGTATAATTATAATTCATAAAATGAATTAAGAAAATAGAAATAAAGTAAAATGTAGGCAGATTCACAACAATAAGGTGTGACTGCCACCATGATGACGTCATTTCAGAATGCATTCCGAAATCCCCCCCGCCCTCTACAGGGCTGCTCCAATGCATAGAAGGTTGGAATGTAATTTTGTTTTTATCCGTTTATTGTTTACTTTATAAAGAATTGTTCACGTCACGTTAAGACTTATATTTTGGATGTGGACTAGTAAATGGACTAGTATATATGCATTCGGAATGTTTATATTATAGTTAGAAATTTTTGGTTAACGTTTCATTATTTTGCATGAATAATAAAACATCAATTGAACCAAAAAATTGTTTTTTCGTTTATGCACCAAATTGTAATAAATGCTTTTATTTTAAATTAAAATATATTGTAAAATTATATTTACAATATCCAAAATGATTGTTACTTACTTACTTACTTTTCAAACCCGCTTATCCGTTAGGGTCGCGGGGGCAGCAGCCCTATGGAGGATCTTCAGCGATCGCGATCTTCCGCCATCAGGCGCATGTCCTCCCTGGTAATATCCAAGCGACTCGAACCCAGATTCTCCAGGTAGTCTAGCCACCTGGTTCTAGGCCGACCCCTTGGTCTCTTACCCACCGGCTTGGAAAATAACAACTGCCTAGGAAGACTAGTTTGCGGCATCCGAATCACGTGGCCATACCAGCGCAACTGAGACCTCTCAATGCGGAGAAGTAGCGGCTCAACACCTAAAGATTCCCTTATTGTATTGCTGTACACTCTATCTAGTAGGGTAACACCTGCAACACCTCTCAGAAATCTCATTTCGGCCGCTTGTACCCGCGATCGCACTCTTTCGGTCATTACCCAAGCCTCATGACCATAGGTGAGAATGGGGACAAAGATGGATTTGAAGACGGAGAGCTTAGCTTTGTTACTCAGCTCGCGTTTCGTTACCACGGATCGCCACAGTTCACGTCTGACACAGCTTGCTGCACCGATCCGAGCATCCAATTCTTTCTCCTGCCGTCCATCACTCGTGAATGCAATCCCGAGATACTTGAATTTCTCCACCTGTCTCAATGAGGCTCCACTAAAATGATTGTTAATTTATTTAAAATTCGCACATAAATTCATTTTCAATTAGCTTCATTTGAAAATGTAAACAGTATATTCATTTGTTTCTATATGAATTTTCATGTTTATAAACACATGTCATTGAATTTTATAAAAAATAATACAAATTTTATAATAATAAATGAATATTTAATTTTATTTTAGCATATCTGCAATTTACAATCGCTATTTTTTTTGTAGAAAATGCACATAAAATCATATTCTCAAGAGCTCTCTGGTGGATAGAGGCGGAGCCTGGATTTTGATTGGTTGTAGTTAGGCTACGCGATTACGTCAACTAGCATTAAATTACGTCACGGTGCCAACTTCAAAGCCATGAAATCTCCACATAGTTATGAAAAAAAATTCATAACATTGATATTAAATAAAATTTCTTAATTATTTTTTAATTCTCATACAGACAATGAAATACTTCACATTTTCGGCCTAACTTGCTACTTGGAAATAATTTTCGTTTTTTTTCTAAAAATTCATTAAAACAAGATTAATTTTTCATTACTCATATTTGTATTTTTCAGAATTATCTTTAAAAATAAATTATGCACATAACATAAAATATACCGTTTCATATAGTGGCCTAAATATCAATAAAAACTATGCAAAAAAAAATTCGCCATAAATAGATATACTTTGGCTAGAAAAATATTTTGAATAAATTAGCGCAATTTTCCCGTTTTTGATCAAAATTTTCCCGTCCTAAAAGGGCTAAAGAATCAGAGAACTGAACTTCAATGCTTAGTGTGCAATTGCTTAAAAGATTGTATCTATCTGCATAATAATTCCAGTCTCACAAAAGATCGAAAACAAGAAATGTATAACCTGCTCCGTAATCCGCTTGAGTGAACCTACATCCCTGTCTTCTTTCCAAATATCGAGTTTTTTCACAGAGTGAACAAAGTCTGCCAGGTAAGAACCGTTTGCAAAATTTGGAGATAACTTATGTATCTGTATAGTCAGAGTTCCAATGCCAGTGAGACGAAAGATAGTTTGATATGTTGGAAGTTGACTGGGTTGGAATTAAGAGCTGTTCTGTTATTCACTCGTGATCAATGCAAAAATATAATGACTAGGAATCTGACCAGTAATTAAGTTTTATATGACGTGATTTCTCGTCCCTGCTGAGATGCTTGACAACCTCATTTCATTTCAACCAATCGGGTATAACGCATTACTGGTTTGTAGAGTTTTTGCATGTGCTATTAATGTCGCATTATTAAATTTAAGCCATTCAACCTTCAACGTGTTTTTTTGGATTGTAATCGGATAATTAGTGTTTGGGGCATCAGACATGAGAACAAAGGTTGGTTTACTTCTTTACAGTCTGAGTCGAAAATACAATGAATTAAGCAACAATCGACTCTGATGGAAAATGTCTAAGTGGAGTGATCCCTCCATGTAGTAAACACCATTTTGAGCGACATTTTTGCATAACTTAATCCCGCTGTTTGCATCGTCTACATTATCCATTTTTCTACTCATGAGCTAAGAGGCATGACCATAGTTGCAGACAGTTTCAAAATAAACTATGTATGGATATAAGTTTTGCTGTGACTGGTTAGCGTGTCACCCAGGTAACAGTTCACTTCTGAGCTTAATCAGTAGACGGATATATGAGAAGGGCAAGACACGAAAACCCTGAAATACAATAAATAATACTTAAAGGATCCACGAGATTAGTATCGCTGAATACAATGAAATAAGTAAATCACTACAGTTATGTGGATGCTAATGTATTTATTGCTGACACATTTCAGTTTACACCAACTTCAGTGGGGATGTACACAAGTAACATATGTGAAGTACAATGTCATCGAAATATATACAAAGGTCGAGTCAAAAGTAGTGGTCGATCACTGTGCAAACTTTTAAGTGGGCAAAGACAGTAACCACTCATTGATAATCTTCAAAGTAGAGTCCATCATGCTCGATGGTCTTCATCCAACAATCAGCCAGTTGGAATGGTGCAAGCACAGTGCATGCTTGGTAACTTGGATCCATGGTCTTCATGGGCTCTGTGCCACACTCAAGCCCTACCATCAGTTCCTATCAGCTGGAATCAAGACTCATCAGACCAGGTCACATATTTCTAGTTGTCAAGTGTCCAGTTGATGTGTTCATGGGCCCAGGAGAGAAGTTGCTGACGATGTCTTGTTGTTAGCAATGGCACCCTCATGGGTCTTCTGCTTCCATATCCCATGGACACCAGATTTTGTTGCATTTCGCATTGATACAGCTTTAGTATCAACCTGTTTAAAATCTGATGTCATATGGCATAGTGTCAGTTGTCTGTTAGGGTGGGTATACATCTGGCGAGTCAAGCCTCTGACGAGTCGAATTCTTGCCTGAGGCAAGATTCTGTGGTCAGCGAGATCACATTTCTTAAAGATGACCATCCTACTCAGACACCGTTGGTCCCGTTCATTGAGAAGGTGTGGTCGACCACTGGGTTGTCCATGGTGGGAGGTAATGCCATCAAGTTGGTAATCTCGGTAGACCCTTGAAAAGTGTGGACCGTGGCCTGTTGAAGTCTTGAGCCACCTCTGATATTGAATGACCCACCTCACCCCTTATAGCTCTCGTTGTGTAGCCGTTGTCACACTGAACACCTCACCCCCTTACTCATGGCACTGATTTGAATATTTATACTGTTTACCGTTAGGTTAGAAATAAAAAACTTATAGGTCTTGGCTTAAAAAAAATCAACAAAAAAATTATAGGTCTTGGCTTAAAACAACAGCAATGCTATCCGCCTTCGTTGAGATTTCTATCTCTTTCTCCATGATCGGTTCGGGATCACCGGCTCTTCTGTTTATCCTACCGCCCATGAAGTCGTGTGAAAATTTCAGTGTGCATGTAAGGTTCTCCGCCACCGTACATGCAGGGTCTTTTAATGAGGGTGTAAAGTGATTAAAAGATCCTGGTATATGTAAAGTGATTAGAGGCCACAGCCTACACCACGGTGTAAGATTAGGAGGTGAGGAAAAGACAATACGTTTCCATTGTTCTTTAATGTTCCCTTAAAGCAAGCAATTCCCCGATTAGCTGCCAGGGTTGCTGCATTTTTAGTGTTACTAGAAACGAAAACGTGTATGCTGTAGTATAGATAGGAGTCTATAATTTTTTCTAAATTATTCTGTATGAGAATAAAAGAATTTTAAAATTTATGACTGCGATGTATCTTTTTTTTTAGAAAACAATGGGAACATTTATTTTCGCCAGATTTATTTTTTTTTTCCGGAAATACGAGATGTCCTAACACATGAAGAAATACTATTTGAACTACTGGACTCACGAATTTCATTTTCGCTGCAATGAATATAAATTGAAATTATTGCAAAACTCATTCATTATTTTTTAATATTGAGATTTAGATAGTTTTGTAAACAAGTTTTGTAAAATAAAAGAAAATTTCAAAACTCTCTGTGCACTAAGGAATTTTTCAACGCTATACATACAAGGCGAGTCAAAAGTCTGTTAACCGCCCTCCTCCCACCTCTCCCCATACAATTTCAAAACGAAATTGAAATACATAATTGAAATCGTAATACCTGGTTTTCATACACATAAGAAATAAATGTTCAACAAATATTTGTACAATCTTATTGAATTCAGGTTTTCAACCCGGTCTCTGGGAGGAGTTTGATACACAGCATCCTTCACATAACCCCAAATAAAGAAATCCAATTGTTGCTTCAGATAGTAACTAAATTGAAGAATTTATTGTGAAATAGGTTATGTAAAAATGTTGATTTAGGGGTAAGCAGGGTGTATTCTACAAGCTTTCCATTGCCATTTTTAAAGTTGCGGTTAAAAAGTTACGTTTTGATTTGAACCCTTAAAGAGGTCTCAGGTTAAATTTGACACCACCATTGTTTAGCCCCTAAAACAGATTTGTTGCATCTCCTAACTTCCTATTTGTTGCCTGCAACAGATATCTTGTATCTCCACTCGTTTAGAAATTGTATGTGGGGGGGGGGGAAACAGACTTTTGACTCACCCTGTATATTCTGTTCTCCTTCATCTTTACTCGCATTTAATATTTTTTTTTTATTTTATGAACAACAAATTTTTATACCGTAAAATTCATGAAGCTCTCGGTATAATAAAGACTACTAAATTCTATGCTCTATTTTTAAAACTTGTAACCTTTTTCAAAAAACTATAAATATGCTTCATTTTACTTTTCAGATAGATAAAATGTACAAAATTTGTTATTTATGTTATAATGACCCAAAGCGAGTATTTATTAGTTTATAATATTTCACCCAAAAGCCGGCTATTTCTACGTACTTTAATTCTTAGTCTGCTGTGATCTTAAAAAGATATGTATACCAACATAGACAAAGCAATCAAAATAATAGAAAACAACCTAAAAACAAATAAAGTAGAAAGAAATATAATAGACGATATTATAGCAAGTTTAAAAATGATAAAAACCCAAAACTATTTTGAATTTAACAAAAAGTTTTATGAACAATATGGAGTGAAATAATATCTGAAGTGGGATCTGGACGTTTGCCCTAATGGATATAAGCCCCGTTGTTTATATTTATAACTTTATAAATCATCCATTTTCATATATACTGTAAGTGTTCTGCTATAATGCGATCCCCATTTTTTGATTCGTCCCTAACGTAGGAGAAAAGAAATATGGAAAAAATCATCTCTATTTTTTACGATTTGAAAAATGTATAACCTGGATCTATACAATTAAAAAGAACTTCAAAGGCGTGATTCATTATCGCCTGTTTCTACAAAATTTTCCTTAATACAGTACAGATGATGATTTATTAAAAAATAATACAAGATTATTTAATTTTGAAGAAAAGAAAAAATTTAAGAATTAATTTGCACCATCACCAATTAAAATTATTAGAGGTTTTATTCACAAATTTTCTTTTAAAATTTTATTTACAAATTCGTGCCCAGTTCATTAGTTCAATTCAGTTCGTTTAATGTATGTAGAAATAGCTTAGCCTAAGAGGTCGGGCTATTTCTACGAACATGGAACTTCTGGTCACGTTGACCAATCAGTACAAAGCAACTGTATGTAGAAATAGTCGGCCCTCTGACGGCCATCTATTTCTACGTACGTACGTGGAAATAGACATTCCGTAATAATTTTGGTAAACGTGAAAATTGTATTTTCAAAATAATTGATACAAATCATTTCCAAAAATATTTTTTTAAAAATAATCACAAATTTTAAAATAAATTGATATCAAAAATACCCATTGCCCATTTAAAAATTGTAAAGAATTTGCAACTTTAAGAAAAACTTTTTTTTTAAATATTGATGATTATTAATAATTTTTAAATTGATTAATTTTAGAAGTGGTTTAAAATTTTGATTTATAAATAAATTTATAAGTTTTGACAATGGTGGATTTATACTTTTTTAATTTAGATTTCTTAAGTTGGCGAATTTTTATAAAATTTAATAAATTTCAATTCACATTTGCATTCTCAAGCCATTCATCTTAGCCACATAATCATTTGGTAAACATGGCTTCGAAAACGTAAAAAATTATTTTCAAAATAACTGTCAGTTGCATAAAAAATTTGAGGTCTGTTAAAAGGATGTTAGATTATTCAATACCAATTTTTCTCGTAACATTTTACGATCCATCTTATATATTAATAAAGCAAGAAACGCATACTTCAAATGTAGCTTTTAGCACAGGGGGTGGCCGTGGCCTGGTTGTCTCGTCGGTTGGCTTGCCAATCGATGGAGTTCAGCAACTTCAGGCGCGGCCAGCTGCTGGTTGGGTGACGGCCTGGGCTTGAGGGCCACCGCTGGCGGGACAGCTATTTGGGGCGCGGCTGTTGGGGGACTTTGGTCTGACCCATTTGCCGATTGACCATAGCTGGTGTTCCAGCAGTTGGTGACAGCCTCTGGTTCGTTTATCCCCAGCAGCTTTTCCATCATGAAACCCCCCCGTGCTTCGGAGGGCACGTTAAGCCGTCGGTCCCGACTGCTACTGTCATCTCGTAGCAGTCGTTATTAATGGGATGGCGCAAAACTCCCTCGTACCAGATAAGATAAGCTTTTAGCACCCGATAGCACTCTGGACATGCAGCGCCTCCCACTGGCTGACACAGAGAACTACTTACATTTAAGTAATATGCTTTCGGGCGCCGTTTCCTCACCTCCTAATCTTACACCGCGGCCTACATGATTAGAGACAGCCTGGTCACTTCGTGCATTCCTATTCAAAAAGATTGTCCCTTTTTTCTAAGGACAGTTATTTCAGATTGTCACGGGAATGTTTAACAGAATAGCTTTTAATGGTACTAGAAATGATTAA
>JAHWFO010092608.1:0-23456 GCA_023313115.1 Rhysida immarginata
TGCATGCGGTACACGACATTTTCTACGGCAGCTCGCAGCATATCTGCATTAATTAGTCTGATATGTAACGTTATTTGATCCTTTAAGGTTGAGAGGTCAGGAGCATGTGCTTGATACACAAGGCTTTTCAAACCAAAAATCACAAGGGTTGAGATCAGGCGACCTGGGTGGACATACCATGGGAAATGCACGACTAATTATTCTGTTGTCTGAAAAACGTTCTCGCAAGATCTGCTGCACCTGATGTCCGATGTGCGGTGGCGCACCATCCTGCATAAATACTCAGTCTTGCCTTTTATTGTCATGATTGCTCAACACGGAACTCGCTTATGCAAATGTATTCATTTTTTTCTTGAAATAAGTGCCCCCTATGGCGACTTTTGGTACTATTTTTTTTTTTTTTTGCAGAAATCGAAACTGCATGTTCCACTAAGTATATACACCAAAATGTACTGCATTTGGCCTAATAGAATTCCCGCTAGCGAGCTCTGAACACTTCACGTTATTTCTTGCTCACCCGGTATATCATTTATATAAAATCAGCGATAGTGGACTTTGTCGCAACAAAGAAAAAAATCTAACAATGGGTTATTTCACGATCATACAATCAGGAGTGTTGGGGTTCTGGAAGAGTCCATTGATACAGGGAGGTAACTGACATTAAAATATCTTGTCATTCAAGCATGAACTCCTCCTCATACAAAAAAATAAAATATTATTATTAAAACGTTTTTTTCTAAGATAATGATATAAAGTAACTAAAAGCGTAACGTAACGAAATCTAATAACAAATGCGTAACGTAACGTTATAATATTACGTAAATCAATTCGTTCCATAGCCCTGCTTTAAAACGTTATAATAACGTTATTTTCTAAGATAACGATATTCAGTAACGTAAAACCTACCATAACGAAATCAAGTAACAAAAAACATAACATAACGAAACCTAATAACAAAATGAGTAACGTAACGTTATAATATAACGTAAATCAATTCGTTCCACACCCCTGCTTGTAGGTAAACACACACACACATACACAAAGAAACACACACACTTTTCCCAATCGTCTGAACGCTTGTTAGGGAGCTGAAGGAAGACACGTGTACCTACTTTGCCTCATCGAGAGAGACTGCCCTATCTATATCGTCTATTATATCCATTTCCTGTTCATTATTAATAATTCATGGAAACGAATGTTCTGTCAATACATAATCATTTTATGTTTATTGTTATAATTCTTTGATTAATTTTGTGCTCATTGTTATTCGTGTATTGCGCATTGAGACCATTGTTGATGCGAACACGACGGGCCTATTGTTGCACAAACTTTGCCTTGCATTATTGGTCATGAGATATCTGTTGCTGGTCCGAGCGTAGTGTAAATTGCGTGTTGACACCATTGTTGATACCTATTGTTGCACAAACTTTTCCTTTCATTGTTGGTCATGATATATATATTGGTTCCGTGCAGAGTGTTGTGAATTGCGTGTTATACCATTGTTGATACCTATTGTTGCACAAACTTTGCCCTGCATTGTTGGTCATGAGATATTTCTCATTAATATGTCTTGCCATTATTATTTTTTCGAAATCTGAGGTAGACAGTGACCTTCCTCATGGTTTGAAGGTCAAGTTTGCAAAATTTCATCAAGAGTCGGAATAAAAATGTAGGTTTGCAAACAAACAAACAAACAAACCCACAAACTCACAAACAAACAAACATCCTTCTTTATATATATAGACTAGCAGAGGACTCGGCGTTGCCCGGGATAATTACACTTGATGTTGTTGCAATTTTCTTTCTTCTTTCGATGTCTTGAAGCAAAAATTGGCCATTCATCATTTTGTGTAGTCTAGCGGTCGCCGATTCTTCTACAGTATTTACTTGCTTACCATTTTCTCAATACAGCACGGACCTAAAGGAGTGCTTCTTCTATCGTCTTTCACTCTTTCTCAATAGTCTGCTAACTCATTATCTCCAGTTATTGATCATTTTTAAAGATTTTCAAGAAATTGTTAAGTACTAAGAATTCTCTTTTCTAAGAAAAACCTGAATAAAAGGAATTCTATGCATTGAATTCTATATTGCATAAACTTTGCCTTGCATTGTTGGTCATGAGACATATATAGTTGATCCTTGCATAGTTTTGGTGCATTGCGTGTTGACACCATTGTTGATACCTATTGTAGCACAAACTTTTATTTGCATTGTTGGTCACGAGATATATATTTTTGGTCCGTGCAGAGCGTTTGTGAATTGCGTGTTGATACCACTGTTGATACTTATTGTTGCAAAAACTTGGTCTTGTATTGTTGGTCATGAGATATTTCTCATTAATATGCTCTGCCATAACCGTGAATATCGATTTTTTATCAATAATTATTATTTTTTCGAAATCTGAGGTAGACGGTGACCTTCCTCATGCTTTGAAGGTCATGTATGCGAATTTTATCAAGATCGGAATAAAACTGTAGATTTGTATAAAAAACAAACAAACAAACCCACAAACAAACATCCTTCTTTATATATATAGATAGATTAGAACGAATTTTAAGTAATTAATGAATATTTACAAGTATATGCTTAAGTTTATATTTTAAATTGTTTTCTTATGCCAAGATGAAAAAATAATAATTTATAAGAAAATCAAATCATGAGTCGAACCCTCGGGGGCTAAAATGATACCCTACAACCAGAACAGTTTGGTCTGGGCTTTCCTTTCTATTTCTCCCTGCAGTTACGGAGCAATTAACGTTTTTAATTCCCTTTATTCATATTTTTATAGCTCAAAGTAACAATAATCTGCTACCAAATGAGAGTAATCATTTTTTTTTTTTTGGTGTTTACTTCAGCGGGGATGGCGTGCATGAAACGCCGCACGGAATTAATGGGTCCGGTTGCCTTGTCAAGTGAACGTGAACAGCATCTCGTTACCAGCAAAAATTCTTACGGTGACATCACATTATCTGCTCTCCATGGTTCGAAAAGGACTCTTATATCGATTCGACATTGGTTGCCGCTCTTCAATCCCTTCGTTCTTATACGAAGAGTCGAAAAATGGTGTCGTAAAGATTGAACGCTTCAGATTCATTTTATTACAACGGAAAAGGAGAGCGAGAGAGAGAGAGAGAGAGAGAGAAAGAGAGAGAGAGCATGAATAAATCATTTTATCTTGGGGACGATTCTACATCTTTCTAAAATTTCTTCTGGGGTAGAAATTCGGAATCTGGAAATTCCATGGAGAAAACGACATTTTGGTGTTTCTGTCAGGTGGCAAAAGAAAGATTAGAAAAACAATGAATTCATAAATCTGAAGGTCCTTTAGTTTTTTTTCCGTGACATTCAAATGTTTGTTTGATTTCCTATTGTATCAACAATGAGCAAAACTACTTTATTGAATCCTTCAAAATTTTTAAAAACCTAATTATAATTGCAAATATACACATTCGTAATAACGACTATAATTTCTGAAATGTCAACAAGAATTTAAATGAAAGGAAAGTCGTAGATGCGTAGTTAGTTAAAACAAATGCATTAAATGGTATTGATTTGAAGGTCACCTCGATGGTTCAACCTCACATACCACATTCGACATCCTCGTGACAGCAAATGTTAATTTTCGTTAAAATCGATACTCATTTGAGATCGATTAATTGGCATTCGAATTTCAAATTGATAAACTTCAAACTTAATGAATGAGTCAGAGCTCTTTGTATCTGAAATCATGTCAGTGTATATTTTAATATTCATTGTTTTCCAATCATGAAATAGCGTGCGTGATATATGTTTAATTTAATAGGAACACCCTACCACCAAGATGTCGATTCTCCTTATGCATCCAATACAGTTTGGATTTTTCCTGGCATTGACTCTACTAGGTGTCGGAAACATTTAGAGGAAAATCGACTCCATGATCAGATATCACCGGGGATCACATTACGAAACTCTTATCGATCCGACGGCATTGAAAGTATGTTCGAGCCTTCCTCTCCCACTCCCCCGTAAATGATTTCTAATGTGATAATTGTGTAGTTACTGTAGACGCGTGAATTCACTATTATGCTCAATGAACCATTCCGTGATTTTTCAGGGGTTGTATCATAGTATATATTCATCCACAAGTGTTAAGCGCAACCATGAATAATGGACCTGTTGCAGGTTCGTAGCGTAGCGCATTGTCGGCGAAAAATGTTGAGGGATCATTCTGTGAGGTGCTCCAGAGTTCACGACTCACATTTTATAGAAATATAGCTTACCAAATTATCTTATTTTAATAAAGCGGCAATTGAATTTTTTTGATGGTCCAAATTTTGCTAACATTTGCTTAATACTGTACTTCTGTAACAGTCATAGTGAAAATGATTTTACACACAATATAGTCTATGGAAGAAAACGTTGGGATGACATTGCAAAAATGGAAGAAAACGTTGGGATGACATTGCAACAATGGAAGAAAACTTTGGGATGACATTGCAATAATGGAGGAAAACGTTGGGATGACATTGCCTACCGGAACCTTTTAGAGACACAAAACGGGGCAGTTTTTTCAAGAAATGAGGGTGATGGGGTTTTTTTTTTCGGTGGCTTCGCGTGAGAGAAGCTGAAGCAATTTTATTATAAACAATGAATAAGTGATGAAACAAATTAAATAACAATAAAAATTTTTTAATTTAAATTTAATTGAAAAGCTATAACCTCCATTTCTGTAATAAACTGCTCCGACTCGGGACTGTAAAAATTTCCGGTTGACTGTACGCGTCGTTTTTAAAGCACAAACGTTCCTCCGGTCGCAGCCGGCGAAAAAAGACAGCACTGGCAACACCAGTAAATAAAGAAGGCCTGAGTGCTATAACTCATTAATTGTTACAGCACACAAAAAAGTCCATTTTAATCGTATTTTTACCAATAATAAGCTCTAAATTTGTCCTTTTACGTAGCCCACGAGAAAGACAGGCCCTGGCGCGGAAAAGTCACCTGACCATTTTAGTCCGAATAACAATGTAACCTTCATTCTTTCCATCTTGGATTTTAATAATCAGCAATTTTTCGTCTGTTGGAAACAATGAAGGTTACATTGTTACTCGGACTAAGATGGTCAGGTGACTTTTCCGCGCCAGGGCAACACCACCTCTACCAACGCCACCTAAAAAACAAAGCCTTCTCGCTGCCTGTGGACTGCGTCATCAAACCAGGGCTGACAATCCAACTTTCACTGTTTACAACAAACGAAAAAACGCTGTTTACAACAAGAGCTTTTTCGTTTGTTGTAAACAATGAAAGTTGGATTGTCAGCCGTGGTGTGATGACGCAGTGACTAGGCTTTGTTTTTTAGGTGGCGTTTGCCTCTACTCAAAGCCTGAGCGCGAAAACGTCATATATTGTTACATCACATATGGTCGGGCGATATTGTCCCTACCGTAGATGATGTAACAATGTATGATTTTTCCGTGAGCAGGCTTTCTCTCTAGGCGATATTGGCCAGGGCCTGTCTTTCACGTGGGCTACGTCCTTTTAATGGTGATGTAACAATGTATGACGTTTCTGCGCTCTGTGCGTGCAGAATCTGTTCGTCATGAGTTCTGTCCTCCTGGCTGCGCTGTTCGGCATCGAATCTACGTGCACAAAACGCCAGGGATAGACTTTGTGCAAACTCTGCACTTTACTCACAGCACGACGAGGCCTACAATGTGTAAAACGGTTTAACTCGCATGTGTGAGGCATCCTTGCATTTTATGTCCTTAAAAACCTTTTATTTCCTCCGTAAAATTCGACCATGCAGGATTTGCGTTTGTCATGGGTGAAAAATCTTCGGATAAATGACGTCAGTTTTTTTGCACAGACTAAACGCCAGAGCTCTGCATTTTCTGCGCGATGCCGAATGTGCCTTACGTAGTGTTGGTCATGGGAACTCAAAAGTCTTAACAATCCAACCTTTATTGATTCCAATCCCCATCTTGGATTTTAACAATCACTACTATGATCGCTACTGTGACTGCACAGGACTGTTTTTTCCGTCGGCTACGCCTCCGCCAATATGATGCATGATGCAGCGTGTATAAATACTCCACTACAGCAGTATAAAATTGGAGCTTGTTTTGTTTAAATAAGTTAATTTATTTGAAAGTTACAGTCTTATAAAATGTTAGTCGTGAATTTTGGCCCACCTTATACATACTATCAGTATATCTGATTCGTAACATGAAAAAATTACCTATTACCTATTACTAATACATGACACAACAGAATCATAGTCTCTTACTATATTTTTGACAAATCCTGACCTTCCATTTGCTTGTCCAGTACGATTACGGACATTCCTTTCGTGTTTGGCATTGCCAGGAAATAGGGTAATGCCACGGGAAAACTTTCCCGGGCACCGAAAGATTTCCACTGGTTTCCTTACAAAAGAATTTAATCACAACGGCACGCTTGGACATATTCGTGACAGGATATAGTTCAATGCATGACGTCGTTAGTCGACGGAAGTCATGCGATAGTTTTCACTGTTAACTAAATTGAACACTTATCCAGGGTGCATGACATTTGAACAAGAACTCGAAGAGAAAGCCGAAGAGTTCTAAATTAAAAGTAATTTCTTAACGTGATTTTTTTTTATTCATAAAGAAACACTCAAAAGGTTTCCTAGCACGCCTTAATAAATTTCAATGTGCCCCCCATTTATAGCGTGAAGGACGTCAAAGCGAAACTCGATTTCCTCCCATGTTCGGGCTAGCATTTCGGGGGTTATTTCAGCGATTGTTTCAATTATTCTCGTCTTGTACATTCTGTCTTTCACATATCCCCAGAAGAAAAAATCCAAAGGGTTCGCATCGGGTGAGCGAGGGGGCCAAGGGATTAGCCCATTCCTTCCAATCCATCATCCTGGAAAGTTCGTATCAAGGCATATCTAGGTAGGTTGCAGCGGTAATGGTGTCTTCAGCGAAAAAGAAAGGTCCGATTACTCGATCATGCATTAAACCGCACCAAACATCAACCTTTGGGCTCTCGCGTATATGCTCTCTTAGAACGTGGGGGTTGTGTTGGTTTACTTCTCCGGAAGTATGAAATGTTGCCTCATCCTAAAATAAAAGGTCCTCAAGGAAGATGGGATCATTGTCGATTTTTGGAGCGTATCCTCAGTAAAATTCTTGGGCTTCGGTCGGTCATCTGGCTTCAGTTCATGGATCATCTGGATTTTGTAGGGTGGAAGAAGAAGGCGGTGCTTCACTATTTTATTTACGGATGTCATTGGTATATCCTGTTGACGAGCCGCTTGGCGAAGTGATTTACGGGGACTACGATCGAGCGCCTCCCTGACCTTTTCTGCTCTCTATGGTGTCGCAGAAGGCCTACTAGCCCCCTTTTTGTAACAGGCTGCCTGTGTTTAAAAAGTTTTCATGCCATAGCTTAATTGACTTAGGATTTGGAGGATCCTTTTTAAACTTTGTTTTGAACATTCGCTGAACTGTAATCATTGACTTAAATTCCGCAAGCCATAACACGCATTGAGCTTTTTCTTGAACACTCACCATTGTTTACTGCGTCTCGCGGAAAGTGGAACAACGCGCCAATAATGGTACCACGCTCCAACCGCGTGTTTCATTATCAACTCACGCAAGGCTAAGAAACTTTTTGAGTTTTTCTTTGTGAATAAAATAAATCACGTTAAAATCTGTAATAGTTTTTGAGTAATAAACATGTATCATACGGGAGATAATTTAGAAACACCGTGTATGTTTGCTTACAGTTTTGAGTAAAAGTCATTAATTTATTGTGCAGTATGTCACGGAATTTGGCCGTTAAAAATTCCTCCGACAATTAAATGCGTCAGAAAAATCGTTGCATCTACTCACGTCATCATCCTAGTGAGGATTGGATGCGGCGTCATGACATTCATCACGAGCAACGTATAGGAAGGAAGAGACGAAAAGATGCGCAGAACGAGAAAAACGGGAATGCGCGGGAAAAGAGAAGAGGAGAGAAAAGTGTGACCGAAAGAGTAAAGATCCGGAAGGAAAAAGCTACCAAGCGGAGAAGAGATGCAGCTTAAAGAAACCTTCGGAAATTATGGCTTTGTCAAACGTGGGCTCGAGCCAAGTTCGCCATAGGAGAAAGGTTTCGGCAAATAGGGTATTGAGCAGCCAAGCTAACGTCGTGGCATTGACGGAAAGCAGCACGTCGTTGGTACCTTCCAGCATTTGCGGACTCTCACGCACGTGGAAATAGTTCTTCGGAAGAGAACGATGAAATTGCTGCCGTGGCTAAGGTTAGTGACTCCTCGCTTATTATCCCATGCTCTTCAAGGACTGAACTTTATCATCGTCACATTGAACTGTTCAAATGTTATAACTTGGTGGCTACTCACTTAAACATTATTTTCTCACGGGATTATTATCGCCGTGCTTTTACTGTGATGAACGTAATCAAGCATTTCAAAAGTGAAGTGATCTGCGGAATATGGCCATACGGCCTACGAGCGTAAGATCAACAAAATGGGTGTCCTTAGTATTGTTTCTATCAATGAAATTAGTAGAGACTTTACAATACAGGAAAGTGAGAACAGAGTTTCTGACTAGTTTCGCCATTTTTTCCCGGCTTTATCAAGGATATCAACTACACTATCGAACAGTGTAGTGTATCGGTATTCGTGTGGAACTTGAAGCATAGCTTCCATAATCTCACCCTTCATAATCATATTCCAAGGGAAATACACTGAACTAGAAAAGAAGCCTGATGTACCCACAATGGTTATCCAAATTATGAAAGAAAATTGCCTCCTCTTGATGGAGGAAAATTTGATTGACGATTGTCTGAACTAGGAGTATATTACATAGTAAGCCACAGAAAAAACGAAAGAATTTATGAAACCCAGTAATCTGGGAAGATGACATTATCTATGTCATCAAAATTGACATCAAGGATATGTCTTGGATTACGATGCCTTTTTCTATGTAGAGAATGTTTTAGAATGCCAGAGACTAGATCATTATCATGATTTGCCATAATAGGCAGCACGGTTTTCATGAGCTCTTGAACATATTTCCCGACATGGGTCATATCGAAATCATTATGAATGGAGTAATTGCGAACAATTCTCCTATCTAATTGTGCAATAGTCCTTAGGGTAATGTTCTGGAAAGTTTGGAGTTCCTTCCATCTTGTCTTGCAAATCGTAGCCCAGACGGGCATGCCATATAGCAAGATGACACGAACAATTATTTTGTATATCAACACTGAGGGCACTGTTACGACCCAACAGAGCAATTAAGCTAAACTTTGCTTTTTTGGCCTTGTTCATCGCATAAGTCACATGCATATTCCATGATAGTTTTGAACAAAAAACAACGCCAAGGTATCTATAATTATCAACCCATTCCAAGTATTTGCCGTATAACTTTAAGGAGTCGAGATTTTTCTTTTCCTTCTTAGTGATAAACATTGCTTTGCATTTGTCGACATTCAGTTTTAATCGCCACTTGCTAAACCAGATTTCACATTCTTTAAGGGCTTTCTGCAAACGTGATACAACAACACTAGACTGGCGTGCCTATGTCAGTATAGCAGCATCATCCGCATAAAAATATAGCTTGCAGTAAGAAATTTCAGGGAAGTCACGTATATAGTAATTGAACAGAACTGGCCCCAGCAATGATCCTTGTGGGACACCGCCATTTATCTCACAGGTATCAGATAATTCATCTCCAACTCTGACTTGAAAAGACCTGTTGGACAGAAACGAGTGAACTAGACTAATTAAATCATGTGGGAAACCATCAGTTATCATTTTATAAATAAGGCCTTCATGCCAGACCTGATCAAATGCTTTATGAGCATCTAAGAAGATGACGCCGCAATACTTCGAAAGATTAAGGGAAGTGTTAACATCCGCTATAAGTCTCCAAACTTGGAGCTGGCAAGAATGTTCCGCCCGAAAACCAAATTGTTCTGCACGGATGAGATTATTGGTTGTGCATAATCTAAGAATCTTGTGAGAATTGTTCTCTCCAAGACTTTGGATATAGAAGACAGCACACTGATGGGGCTGTAGCTTACAGGGTTTGCAGGATTTTGACCGGGTTTAGGGATACTTAGGACAACAGGCTGTTTCCATAGACAATCGACAATCGAGCAGTGTAGTGAAACGTTATTCGAGTGGCACTTGAAGCTAAGCTTCCATAATCTCACCGTTCCTAAGTAAATGCCAAGGGAATTACACTGAAGTAGTTAAGAAGCGTGATGAACCCATAAAGGTCATCCATAATATGAAGGAGAAAATACCCCCTCTTGGTTGGAGGTGATTTTGATTAACGACTGTGTAGACTAGAAGCAGACCACTAGTATTAGATAAAACACGACCTATGAAGTCCAGTAATCTGGAAATAAGACATTATCAATGTCTTCAAAATTAATATCAAGTATATGCCTTGGATCACGATATGTCTTTCTATGCATAGGATGATTTAAAATGCCCGAGACTAGCTCGTTGCTATGATTTTCTATATTGGGCAGCATGGATTCCATGAGCCCTTGAACGTATTTGCCAATATGAGTCATGTTGAAGTCATTATAAATGGAGGAATTGCGAACAATTATCCGATCTTTTTGCGCAATAGTCCTAAGGGTAACGTTTTGGAACGTTTGCAGTTCTTTCCACCTAGTCTTACATATTGTGGCCCATACCAAACGTCAAGATGGTCCGAACAATGACCTTATAGAGTAGGAAGTTTATTATCAATGTATCGGCACTATTCCGGCCCAGCAGAGCAATCAAGCTAAATTTGGCTCTCCTGGCCTTATTCAACGCATAAGTTGCGTGGGGAGTCCAGGTAAGTTTAGAGTCAATAACAACACCAAGATATTTATAAGTTTCAACCCAGTCCAGTTTTTTGCCATATAGTGTTAGAGAATCTAATGATCTCTTTCTCTTCTTGGAGACAAACATCGCCTTGCATTTGTCTACATTCAATTTTAGCCTCCACTTGCTAAACCAGCTTTCACACTCCTTTAGAGCCTTCTGTATTGGTATTGGTATGGATGGGAGGGTTCAGTTTACGGAAACAGGGGGTGGAGGATCGGAAGGAGATGTGGAGACCAAGCGAAGAAAGGAAATTAGTTAGGCGGAAGAAATGGGGGCCAAGGAAAGGTATAGAAACTAGTGGTGTGTGATGGTTTAAAAACCACCATCGATGGTGTGAACTATCATCGACACAAAATCGATTGTTTTAGGAAAATCGTCGATGGTTCTTTTTAATTTTTTAATCTTATTAAAATAGCATAAAATCACATAGATAAAGCTTTGACTACAACAAATATTTTATTACTGATAATTTGACAAATGTAAAAGATTGGTTTAACAAAATTTGTGCAAGACATTCAAAGGCATCGATTGTAAAATCAACAATTTCTCCAATTGCCTTGGACTTAATATAGTCCTTTTTTCCAATGGTGCAACCTGCTTTTGAAAAAAGCCTTTCTGCAGGCACAGATGTTGCTGGTGGCGTTAAAAACTTTTGCGCCTTCATTCCAAATGCAAGATTGTTTCCGTGCGTCATCTTCCAAGCATGCAGTGGATTACTTTTGCGAGGAATCAGTGGTGATTCAAGGTGAAATGCCAAACTTGTGTGTAAGCCTTTGCTGCTAGTGGTGTTGTGAGACGAAGCATTTTTCCTAGCTAATGCTACAGTTCTCTTTGACCACAAACCATTACTATCAATGGCAGCTTTAGACGACAAACCATTGTTAATTGTTGTTTGATCACTTGCAGCTTTAGACGCTTGAGGCCAATATTCACAAAGTTAATGGCTGTGGCACAACATTGCGCATTCTTGAAGTCAATTTTTTTGAATCTTGGATCAAGTATGGATGCTATATTGTGTAAAATGCTCTTTTCATATTTTCCAAATCGTTTGTCCATGTGGTGAAATACGGATTTCTTAAAGCATTCCCGACAGTTGTTTGGGTATTCAAATTGCTAAGTGCATCTGGCATTATAGATACAAGTGGAATCACCTTGCTGATGGTGGCGTTTGTTTCTCCAGAAATTTCGTTTGTCACTTCATAAAATGGTCGCAGAATAATTTTTCCACCTTCCAGAATATATAATTCTCTTCCAGGGATCATATCTGGTATTGAAGTATTGGAGGAGTCAATTGTATTCTGCAGAACTAAGCTTACCACATCTTTCAGAAGTAAAAATCTATCATCAGATAAGTGGAATTCCTGTTTTAATTTTAATGGCTGGATACCTCTAACCTTATGCAATTCTTCCAGCTTTGCTGCTTCTCTGCTGCTTTTGTGGAAGAAAGTCATAATGTCCTTAACTTTAACGACAATTGCTGCAAATTCTTTAACTTCTGAGATAGTGTCACAAACCATTAGATTTAAAGTATGGGCAAAGCAGCTTACATGCTTTTCTTTGCCCAAAAATAATTCGACTGCCTTACACATATTAGCAGCATTATCTGTTACACAGCAAATGATCTTTTTTCTCTGAATATCCCACGCTTGCAACACATCATTCAGATATCTGCAAAGATTTTCTGCTGTGTGACTTTCTTCTATTTGAATAAACCAAGTGTGCAGCTCATGTGTTCAAAATCATTGATGTAGTGCCCTGTCACTCCTAAATAACTCCTGTTATTCAAACTTTCAGTCCAAGAGTCAGTTGTCATAGAAATGGATTGATTTTTTAAATTCAATCTTCATGAAGGCAAGCACATTTTAGTAGAGTGAATCGATTTTTCTTGTGATTGTTTTCCGATGTGGTAGATTAAATCGAGGACATACCTCCTTCGATTTTTCTAATAGAAACCCATTTCGAGGGCGGGGATGGCACTGGAGGCTTAGGGTTGACGAGGGCGAGTTTTCTGCGACTTAATAGTCGGGACTTTCACGATGTCCGTCTTTCCCAGAGCAGAAAAAACACCCCAAACTACCACGGACCCACCACCCATTTGTTGGCTCATTTGCATTTCTGAATTTTGGTATAGGAAGTGCCAATAGCATTGTTGACATTTGGTCCGTCCAAATTAATTTTTTTTCGTCTGAAAAATAACCGCAGGCCACTAACTGTCCAACAACTTACGTTGCTTTGAGAACTCTAACCGTTAGCTTAGCTTTAATGGTTGTCTTTGCTTCAGTTTTCCGTACTGAATCCGCTTGCAAAACACGAGACAGTAGCTACATTCAAAAACTCCGTGTTAGTCTGTTAAGCGTGTCGTGTTAAAGGACAACTCTACGCAAAAATTCGATTATAATTTTTTACAGAATATCAATTTTTGATATAAATATAACACGATTCCGTTGAAATTTTTAATTTTGGTCCATTATTTCTATAAAAAATGCTTTGAAAAGTGAAAAATAGCGCGTTTGCATCCCCCTCGCGCCGGCCATTATTTTTCCGGAAGTGACGTAGTGCGAGGTTAGCTGCTGGGGTCGATTTAATGTTTTAATGCTAATCCCAGTCGTTTGTAAGCTTTCACAGCGTGATTTTTTTAAGTAAAAAAAACGAGAAAGAGTTTACAAATATTACTTTGGTTATAATAACATAAATGTGAATCTCCTTTTTGAATGAAAATAAAATTAAAATAAAATAAATAAATAAATGAAAGGCACCAATGTAAGTTCTAATGAAGGAGGGGATTAAAAAAGGTGATTCACATGTTATTGAAATATTATCAAACCACTCCTTTTATTATATAATAATTATTTTGGTCATTTTAATTCATTTAATGTACTCTATGTAAATTAATATTTATTGAAATGTGTGTAGCTTTTAAAGCGAAGTCACGAATAGATGATTTTCAAAAATGAGACGTTACATGAATGACAGTGAATGAATTTTGAAACTTTTTTTAGTTTGTTTATTTAAAAATCACACTTTGGAAGCTTTCAAACAATTAATGCTAATTATTTCTCTAATTCACTGTGTTGACGTGGATTTTACCGCCATGCCCCAGCATTAAAAATTAGCTCTCTCTCTCTCTCTCTCTAACGTCTCCTGATATTTTCTCACTGAGTAGATATTTACGACCGATCTTCCTAAATTTGTAAATCGCATATTCCTCATGCCTCATTCTTATTTAATATTTGGCTATAAGAATAGAGGTAGTGATAATAACTTATCATTGCTTCAATTTCCGATGTAAGAATTAGGAAGAAATGGATAATTTTTGATCGAAGAGATAACTGGCTTCCGACCGCGAACTAGTCGACTCTGCTCCGCTCACTTTGAAGAAGTTTTGTTTTGTTATTGATCCTGTGGTATTAATGTACGAAGGTATTAATTAAGCTCACTATCTATTTGCGCAAGGCTATGTAACTAAATAGGTATCCGGATAAAACACAACCGGACAAAATGCAACTACACGTTTTGAAGTGTTCAGATGGTCACATTCGATTGAAAATTATGAGAAACGTAAGAACATAGAGCTCATTTTCATTTCTAAATACTACATCCGAGAAATTCAATTTTTCAAACAATAGACGAACTCAGAGCTCTTGCTACTTCGTCAAGGGGAATTATTTTGTTCATTGAAGCATTTAATGGAAGCCAACCAGAAATAGAGAGGGGAGGGGGGGGGGGGTGGACTGCCAATTGATTATGAATTGAAGCCACTTTTTGGTTAAAATTCACAAATAGAAAAGAGGAGGGGGGACTAGTTATTGGCTATTGCTTTTAATGTTTGACTAAAACCCCATTAAAATTAAATTAAGTAATCTAGTTAAATAAGTAAATGGTGCTAACAGTAGCAAATTTTTGTTTAATGTTTGAAGCTAATACATTTGTCATTTAAACTGGCTGAAATAGTTTATATTTAGTGATGATCGTAAATTAAAATATATCAGTGTAACAAAATACATTTGATAACCTGAAATTTAGTTAGATTTTTCATAAATTTTAGTTATGAATCAAATAAACAAAGAAAGTTGCTTGAGAGAATTTTAATTAGTTTTAATAAAATTTTACAGTATTTGAAACCACAATGTTCTTGTGAAGGAAAGATTTTTCGAATGGCTGTCACAACGCAACGGGGAAGAACTTTTCTTTTATTTCTTCCTAGGTGTACCCAAATCTAATGGACAAATTAGTTTGTTCGTATATCGTAATCCACGCAGATTTTTGAAGAGACGGAATTTTCGGTGATGCACTCCGAACTACTGGGCATATGCTGATCATTTGGACAATTTGTTACGCGTGATTCATTTTCCGTCGATTCGGCGACACTGTATTCCTCGTCTAATGACAGGTGATCGCGGTTCTAAACTATATGGTTTCACGCCTAAACCGTCCAAATCACTGATATAGATAGTTGTCCAATTCATTATATAGATAGTTGTTAAAATAAGCCTCCATATCTTCGTAAGTCTTAAAACTAATATCTGAATCGCTGCTTTCATGTCCAAACATTGTGAAAATTGTAGTGAACGCAGTACTGAGTGAATGTAGATCTATAGTGAATGTTAAAGCTTCACTACAAGGCTTGATGACAGCAATCCTCGCACTACGTCACGCCTCCACCCAAGATGGATGCCCCCGATTTCAAATCGCGCTCGGAATTTACGTTTTTCACACATTTAGGATTCGAATTTTAAAAAAATAGATATGCTATGATGTTATTAATAGGTCAGTCTTTCGATTTAAATAAAATTGTATGTGACCGTAGAGTTGTCCTTTAAGCTATAGCACGATCCGTGCTGAGTTAATTTTTGAATGTGCTCGTGTTGTTTGTGCTGTCGAGCACGATTTACGGTAGGGTATTGTTGATCATATTTCTATCAATAATAAGCACGAAATTGTCCCTATCGTAGGTGATGCAACAATGTATGATTTTTCCGTGAGCAGGCTTTCTCTCTAGGCGGTATTGTTTTGTCTGCCTGAAACAACAATGGAAATCAGCTAAATGAACAGGTCGTTAGCATCCAGTAAGTCGTGTCCTAACATGGCCCACTAGATTATAGAAGGCCTGTCCAGTCGATGCTTTTCAGCATCTAAAATGGGAGGCAAATAGGTTTCTCATTTCAACTCCCTTGACCTCCAACATCAGGGTACGCTTGGAGTCTTTCGGAGTTTGTTTCTTTAATCGCTTGGAGTGCGACTCGGGTTAAATCCCTTAACTCCTGCTTTCAAGCTGGAGACATCGGAGTCAAAAAATTTAATGAGAAAGACGACGCAACAATGAAGAGTGCCAACAAAGTTGTGACTTCAACGATGATTAATTTTGTTACAATGAGATATCGTTTGCGAGCGCGCTTGTTAGGAGCCGTGGCAACCACACAAACAAGAGAAGACTTTATTTTTTCAAGCTGGCGCATACGTTGTTTAACTATCAACATGGCCGCCTCTATCTTTCGAAAGTGCACGATCATAGCCTACCATAATTGGTTAGCCTTCCATTGTTGTAGGCTTGGCACGATACAAACGAAAATTTAGCTTAAATTGATCGAAAATTTGATTCAAGACAATTTTTTCAGCATAATTATTAATTTTTATTTGCTCAATCTCAGTTCATCTTTACGCATGAGGCCACCCTAGTCTCTATGATAATAAATTAAAATTACAATTATGACCAGAACTTTGTTTTTATAAAAATATTAAAAAATAAAAAATATGTTATTGTTTATTCCTGTTAATAAAAAATAACTTAATATTAAAGGTTCCCCATAACCTAAAGTGCCATGGGCACTGCTCATGCTTTTCTGATGCCTCCGGAGGTTGCGAAGAAGGGAAAAAATATCTTGAATCGTTCACAAGTAGTGTTGCTAATTTAGCAGGGATGTGTCCAATTTAAAAGCTCATTTCAATATTTTGTGCATTATACGTTAATTTACGAAGTAGTATAATATGTTTATTTATTATTGAATGATTCTATACTCATTTATAAATGGAGAAGATAAAATAATAAATAAAAAGAATAAATAATAACAATTCACCAATTAATAATGATGAGAGTTTTTGAAGAGAATTGAAGACTTTTAAATGAATGGTAGATGGTTGAAGTGCATTGTTTAATTTTTATTAAAAATGTCCAACAAAAGACAAGCGCATGAAAAAAAAAGGCTAAATTGGCAATACTGCACGCAAATGATTATAACGATCAAAGTCTTCGATTGTTACGTCGTTGTGTTGACTCTGAGCCATGACGCTAGTACTCTGATTACGTGATCACATTGACTCGGAGCATGACTCCGAACGAATAAGTGAACGCACCCCAGATGGAGATAGTGGAGCTATTAGCGATAGGCACTTTACTTTCGACCCAGTCTTCCCCGATTATCCAAAATAACTTTTCTGCTTTCCATAACCGATGTTCTTGAACAAATAGAGTTCCTTCTACACTAATTAGTTATGGAATGATGGCGCAATTAATTCGTATAACTATAAAATATTCAGGGAAGCGGCGTTTTTTCCGCCAAATGGTATTTATTTTCTCTGGTGATAGTTCTGCACCTCTTGGCATGTTTCTATTACGGGATACTATTAGCAATACAACCTAAACATACAGTAAACAGTTTATCTTTTGTACCTTCCGTTGTCTTTCTTTCGTCCGAAGCAGTGGTTTTATGGAAATATTTATGGGTGAGTTTATATTTTTGACCAGGGAACGTACGGAACTTTTCATACTCGAATTGTTTTTTTAAATTACTATATTCTTATTCAAACGACTTTACTTTGTTTTTGAATATTTTAGCCTTCTGAACAGGTTTCTTACACTGTACATTTAAATTAATTATTTTCCATAACGGCAAGTTTATAATTGGACCAACCGTTACGGAGATATAGCCTCTCAACCGGATAATATGAACTGCAGTATTCACTCATTATTCAATATGGCGTTTAAATTTAACAATATTATCAACTTTTACAATATATATATATTATCTTAAAAATTATTCACTCATTCACAATTTTATGCTTACGGAGGGTTGATTCAGATAAAATGAGACGACTTTAAAAGCTGCGTATGACCTTGACGGAATGTGATTTTTGCATGACTCGTCCACTATTCATGGGGATTAGCTTTGTATACACTTGTTGCTGTTATTTGGGACATTTCGTGCTGAAACATGGCTTCCCAACTCACAGCTTTTTGGGAAGGGTATATGTTTGGCCTTTCCGACGCTAACTTCAGTCTTTCGTGCATTGTGGAATTATGCAAACGAAATGGTATTGTGGTATCCAAAGCTACTGTGGGTCGAATAATCAAAAAGAACAAATTGCGACCATTTAATGAACGTGGACGAGCAGAGAAGCAGACCAGAAACAAGCCCCAGCCAAAACGCCCAGCTCAGGTGGTGCGAGAAATCCGGTCTGAAGTGCTGAATGAAAATCCCCACACACGGAGAAGTCTAGCCCAAAGGAAAGGTATTTCACAGGCAACAGTCTCCAGAATAATTCATGACAATCTTGGGCTGGAGCGACGTCATAAAGCGCGCGGTCACACAACTGAGTGACTGAACACAACTGAACACTGCCAAGTCATCTGTGGCTTACTACAGGAAGATGGTACAGGAGACGGGCATACGAGTTATTCCCTTCTCTCATGTGCCTGTAAAATCTCCTGAAGCATCACCGATGGATTTCTGTGGTTTTGGTCTCCTGAAACGACGGCTCGGAAGTCGCCGACCAAGAACCGTTGATGGGCTATGGAAAGTGTGTCAGCAGGTGTAGAACGAACTTCCCATAGAGTCCCTCAAACTCAGCCTACTTCAGTGGAAATTACGGTGCCGGGTGATAGTCCAACAACGTGGCTCTCACATTGAACACAACTGATGGTGGCGCCATGGTATTACACCATCGTAACAGAACTGCAAAGTCGTCTCATTTTATCTGAATCAACCCTCTGTATTCATACACATCCACTTATGCGGGGTGTATCTAAACCCCTGTTACAAACTTCTGGTGGTGATTTCCCACAGCGAGATGAAAACAAAAGTTTATATAAACATGGTTCAGATAACGAACCGTTTATGAGATTTCCGCAGTTAAAATTTAAGTTTCAGCAGTTGGTTTTTCTACTCTGTGGCTGGCAGGTGACATGCGGAGAAACCTGTATATCTCACTCAAACATGCTGGCATCAAATCTAATTCAGTCACTCATGGTGTCAAATATATTTCCTTCATATGCAGGCCATTACACGCCACAGTTCCTCATTATTTTCAACGAAATTAAAAAGTTCTTTACTGAATTCTTTATTTCTATATTTCCGTCTGTCCGCACTTTTATAACGTGCGGAACATGATATATGAAATGAATGCGTCTTTCATCGTTGATTGCATTGAACATAGCATCAAAGTTTTTGTTGGACCAATAGTTTTCGAGATACCGGCCATATAATTTCCATAATAAGCTTTATCTTGAAAGTGGTGAGTCATAGTAAGATGGTACTAAAATCAGTATAATTTTGTATTGGCCAGTGGTCACTATTCCGACAGATACTGTCGAAAATCATAATTATCGATAAACGATATTCAATTTCTGCTTTTATGCCAGCCTATGTCAATAGAACGTATACATGCGCATATAATAAACTCAATAATAAGCAGAAATTTTCAAAATTGGACCAAACTTTACGGAGATATGCCTGGCGGATATAAAATGATATGAACTGCAGTATTCAATCATGATTTCAAATGGCGTTTAAATTTAACAACATAGACCCTAAAGGACTGAAGTACAATTTATCAACTCAAAAAATACAATTTCGGCCATCTCATCTTCGAATTTGTCCAAGCTCTCCTTTATTTGATTTGATTGGTGAAAACAGAATTTGAAAAAGTTTATCTGTTTCAAGTTATCATGTTAAATAATTAGCCCTTCCTAATACAGAAATCTTTTAGTTCTTGGCAAGTGGTAATTCCCCCTAGATTAAGAAGCCGGTCAAGCTCATCGTTCACGTGATACTACTTCACGATCGAAGTCTGAATTGCCATCTTGTTTCCGTAAGCATGCGTTTGCCATCAACAGCAAGTAAGAAAAGTTATTTTTCATTATTTTAAAGTGCTCGCATATATTCTATATTGGTATCATATAATTATCAGTATACAATAGTTTAGTTTTATCAGTAAAAGCACTTAATGAAACAGTCGGTTATGAAAAATATAAAAAGAACTTATCGAAGTAGTATAAATAAATTAAAAATGGCATGTTCATTTAACAAAAAACATTTAGTTATTTTTACTATTTTATCTAAAATCAGAATATTTCATAATTTCAGTAATCCATAATTAATTTATAATCATGATAGTGTGACTGAAAGACTTTCTCAAAGCTGTGAAGTTTAGTGTAATGAAAGATAGTTTTATTACAAAGATTGATCCATAATTTTTTTAAAAAATTATAGTATCATAGGGTTTTACTTTACAGTTAAGCTATTGCACTCAGTCTAGCGACAATCTAATGTAAATACTGATAGTGCAGAAACTTTATGTATACATGTCTTGGTCCCTTGATCAATAAATTGCTATGAATTCTATTTGTAACTATGGCCAGCTTAACCATGAATGATACTGTCCATTGTTAAATTTATGTATGGTTGCTTTCCCCTTTCGGAAGCGGATTTTGAGCCAAGACGTACGTTTTGTCGATGGTTTTTGCTGCAATGTGCTGCACCTAACTTTTGCGCAAATGTGCTGTTTTACAAGGGAATCCGTGCTGAACTATCATAACACTCATCAATGTAAGGTGACCAAATGTCCCGGTTTTTGACTTTTTGTCCCGGTTTGAAAAAATGTCCCGGATTTATCCCGGTTTTGAATAAAATGTCCTGGGTTGACCCGTTTTTCTTCTTCATCTTATTTTATTATTATATAAACAGTTTATGTGCTCTTTATTACTCATCCTCTTTTCTGATTGGCCGTTCTGGAGCAGATGGGCATAAAAAAAACAGCTAGCTGTTCTTAAAGGTGCGTTCGCTTATCATAATGTTGCTCACGACAATAGTTTTAGATCAGTGGATTGTACTTCCAGATTACTTCAAACCACCAAATTACGTCAAAAAGTTTTTCGTTTGTGCATTTTACTTGCTTTCTTACTTCCAGTTGAATTTTGATAATCAAAACACATCACTTCCGGTCATTTCCGACTTCATTTGACGTAACTTCCGTTACACGACCATATGCATTCACTTCCGGTTCCGGTCATCGCAGTGTGTTCCGGTTTTGCCTTTTGAAATCCTAGTCACCTTAATCAATGGGCAGAAGAAAACCCTCATGCAACCGGTCAATCTCGGCATCAACAACAGTTTACGCTTAACGATTGGGCAGGTAATTATTTCATACCATCTGAATGGACCCTACTTTTTATCAACCAAGCTCAATGGCCTGTCCCTACACACGCTTTTTAGAAGGAGAACTCTATCCATTGCTGGAAGACGTTCCTCTAGATGTTCCTCGCCAAATATTTTTTATGCATGATGGTGCACCAACACATTTCAATCGCACTGTTCGAAGATTTCTTAACGTAAATTATCCGAATCGGTGGATTGGCATACTGGGACCAATTGCATGGCCTGCAGGTTCACCAGATTTAAATCCATTAAATTTTTTCTTATGGGGGATGTTTCAAGGCGCGAGTGTATGCTACCCCGGTCACTAATGTTCACGTTCTACGAGACCGTATTGTGGAAGGATGTGAGCATGCGAAATATTCCTGGAATTTTTGAAAACATCCGACAATCACTGAGAAGACGTTGCGTGGCCTTTAATGCAGCTGAAGCGAGCCATTTCGAGTTCTTAATCTAATGTAATACGTATTAAAGCTGTATTAATTTAAATAATTAAATATTGCAATTAAATTTAGCATTTTTTTTCATTTCTCATATTATGCATCAAACCATTTCAGTTTCACAAAACAATATGTACTGTTTTTATTTTGCATTTTAATATCTTCTGCAGTATAAATTTTAACTAGTTGAAAACTATTTCAAGTATATCAAAAAATATGTTATGAAATCAAAAAAAGCTTGTTTATTAAATTCGAAATCGATTATCAAAATGAAACGCAATCATTTTCATAGATTAATTTGCCAATGCTTAGTTCATACTCTCGCGTCTCAGACGACAAACCAGAAGTAACGTTACGAAATTTTAAAGCGCTATAACTTTTTAACGGAGCCTCGGATCGAATCTAGACTTTTTTTTCTCAGACTTCCACCCTGTCCCTACCCTTTCATTTTGGCACAACTTTTTAGAATCACCCTGTAAAGTCAAACGAGTCTCGTTTTTGTTTATTTGAAAGATGTGAGGCGACGATTTCTTCGCCAATGAAATGAAGCTTTGAATGAAGACCTTGTTTAAGCTGTACTTCAACAAGGCCATATATCTGATGATTTCCATAAACAGAATTGTGCCCCTTCTGTGAAGTTAGCAGATGCTGAACAAATTACTTATATTTAGCTTTGGGCGATTATGTATCTCAATGCTGATTTCAACATGGAACGCCCAGCTTTCCAAGTGATATACTGTAGTTTCATTTGGGTCAGTGAGAGAAGGCATCAAGGCATGGAGAAATATTGCAATTTAGTCAAGAAAGTCAAATAAGCCTCAAGCTATTTGATGTTTCTTCATCAAGCATAGGATGATGGATTTAGTTATCCTAATATTTGCCTTTAGCGAATTCTCTCAGTGCACCTTTATAGCTTTGAAATGAAGCAACTCTATTTTCACAACGCAAAGTATATACTTTTCCATCTTGAATGTAGATGGTCATAAATGACAAAGAATAAGGCTTGAAATTCTCGGTGCGCAAGAATAAACTGAGCAGTAGCCCTCAAGGGGCCATCGAAGAAAGTAATTTCGACGCAATTAGAAAAAGAAATGTAATTTCAAAGGACTACTTTTACGAATGTCAACCCCCCTGGGTTATCTGCTTTTGGTTACAATCTTAATTATAGATGAGCGAGGTGAGTGGTTTAGAAAGAATATTTTTTATCTTTTTATAGTGTTTTTCACTTCAAAGAAATAGGAAGGGAACAAAAAAGAACGATTCATACATTTCCTTAACAGTTACGCATTAAGCTTATCTCACGTTCATCGTTGTGAATGTAAAATAAAAAATATTTTGTTTTAAACTTTATTATTTTAGAATTACATCAGTTTAAAAAAATAACAATTCATTGACAAAAATTATAAGATGAAATTTTGAAATTTTTTTTATCCTCTCAAGAGATTTTTGTAGACATTTACAGTATTCAATGTAATTCCTCTTCATTTAATTCTTTTTTTCTGCTTCTTCTTTTCCTTCTGGTGCTTTTCTACTGGTTGTTTGGATTTTCTGAAATAACGAAACCAAAAAAGAACAAAAATAAAGTTTCCTTTGAAATTACTCTTACCCTAATTCTCCGGCAGATGCTGTTTCTAAGCTAGTACATAATGTCCTCGAGCGCCTGCCACTTATCGGGTTCGATTTTGCCACCCACGTGCGGGGGCGGGACTCCCTTGTGACCCTTCGACA
>JAHWFO010092609.1:0-16183 GCA_023313115.1 Rhysida immarginata
TTCATCAAGATCGGAATAAAACTGTAGATTTGTATAAAAAACGTACACACAGACCCACAGACGCACAGACCCACAAACATCCTTCTTTATATATATAGATAGATTATTAGTCTCTGCAACAATGTTATCACTGGCCTTTCACAACTGATTGTTGAGTATTACATCCAACAACCGAAGACAATAAAAGGGTCATACCACGTCAGTTCAGGCAGGCATTGGCACTGACCAGAGATCCTTAATACTAACGAGATATGACAACCATTGTTGTTTCTAGTTTGATGTAATGCGCAGATTTGCTTGCAGCAATATGCGGTTCATATGACCCACTTGTGAGGTTCCTATGATTCTTCCAATACGACCCATTAAAGAGAGTCTTTGGACACATATGTCAGTAAGAGTTGTTTGACTCGAATTGCTGAGTCGCCATTATCTCGGGTCAATTGATTCGATTGTACAGGACTTAAGACTCATTAACGGAATGTTTATTATACAGCGTATATACATATTTACGCCAGCTTGCATACATATTTACATATTTTTACATTTTTACAGCTACTTACACATTTATATAGCCAGATTTACACAAATATACACACTTGTATAGCCATAGTTACTCAAGTTTACACGTGTAAACACATATTTATACACGTATTTACACACATGTATATACATTTACCCACATGTATACACAATATATACAAGTTTACACACATATATAAACAAATCACACAGGTTATACATATCTATACACTTATTTACACACATTTACTCGTGTATAAGCTTATGTACACATTTATGAAGCTTATTTACAAAAGTTTACAAATATATGTACACAAATTTATACACGTGTATACACTATTTACACATCTCTACAGCTTGTCTACACGTATATATACACAAATTTACACAAGTTTACACCTATTTACACAAGTTTACACTTTTGTACACATCTGTATAGCTTATATACACAACTTTACACACGTACACAAATTTACACACGTGTATTGTAACGTGCCGGAAAGAAACTATTTCCGACTAGTTCAGCCAAACTTGTCGGTAAAGCTCCGTTAAAAAAAAAAAAATTCAAGTTGCGAAACTAATTTTTATAAGACTTACGTAGTGAGTTTGATAAAACATTAAAATTAACCATTAGTTACAAACGTTTCATATTCCTTTCTTAACCCAAATTCCTTTTAATAGTTTTGATTATATTTTATTTTATTTTAATTTTTATTTTCTGATGGTAATTGACCTTTATCCCCTGTATTGTGATTGGTTGCCACTAAACGTCACTGATTTTTTTACAAAATGCAAATGGCGGACACTGGACGTGTTAACGGCATCTGTTGACTATATCTTAAGTGAAAGTTTTAATTGTTGTTGTTTGATTTGATGATTTCCAGCTCGCATCTCCCTCTTCCAGGAGACTAGCCGTATGGGATGAAAGGATGATGATGAAAATAGACAAACACAAACATCCATGCCCTTGGCGGGATTCGAACCCGCAACTCGCTGGTTACGAGAGCGGAAAGACCTGCGCCTCAACGCTCTCGGCCACCGAGCCGGCTTGTTGTTGTTTAAAATTTTTCTTGCTATGGTTAAATATTGTTGTATTCCCAATTGTCAGAATGAGGAGAAAGAAATAAACATCATTAGAAAATAATTTTATAGGTAATTTGGAAATGACTATGAAATTAAAATTATGAAAGGTTATCAGTAAACATTTAAATCATTATATTTTGCAAATTTCAGGTTAATAATGTATGTTAAATTAATAAAGATAATAATAAAAATCTTTAAAGTAGTAAAAACCTATGAAAAATGTAAAAAAAGTGAATTTTACTCAAATCACAAATGCTTACAACACGACCAAGGGACGCCATTTTTTATGTGGTCACATGGGTAGTCAAGGCTACGAATGCTAAGCAAGTGTGTGAGAACGAGAGTTTATGATAAAGGTCAATTGGCAGGAAAATAGACAAAGAAATCGAATATCATCAGATTGGCCAATAATTTGCTGCTAATTTAGACTGTGAATATTTTATTTTCCATCATTTTTCATAAATATTCAGAATTTACAAGTAATATACAGGGTGTTTCATAATTGTTGTCCCGTCTTTAGGGGAACAGATTGGGGGAAAATGTATATTGATTATTTGGTTTTAATGTCCCCTAATTCAGAATAAAAACATTTCGCGTCCCTGGGGTTGAAGGGGTAAATTTTGAAAATTTTAATTTTTTAGGGGTAGGGTTAGACCCCATGTATTATTTAGAAAGTTGTAAAATGAGGGTTTAGCAAAAAACTCGGTGAAAAAATCTCATCCCCTTCCCTTTATCGAGTGATTAAAGTGAAAGATATGGCTAGCCGATGTGCACAAAAACCATACTTATTAGAAAATAGTAGGGCCTGCATTTGGAAAACTAATGAGAATAAATGAGACCATTAGCTTTTCAGGGTAACGACTCATTCATTCTCATTAATTTTCAAATGTACTGTTTTCTAATAAGTAATAAAGTTCTAATAAGTTTCTAATGAGTTTTTCTGTTTTTATCTACATTAGTAGCCATACCTTTCACTTTACCCACTCGATAAAGGGCAGGGGATGAGATTTTTTTTCACCGGGTTTTTTGCTAGACCCATATTTGACATGATGCTCTACAACTTTCTAAATAACACATGGGGTCTAACACCTACCCCTACAAAATTAAAATTTTCAGAATTTACCCCTTCACCTCCAGGGATGCGAAATGTTTTTATTCTGAATTAGGGGACATTAAAACCAAATAATCAATATTCATTTTCCCCCAATCTGTTCCCCTTGAGTCGTTATTTGGAACTAAAGACGGGACACCAATTATGAAACACCCTGTATATATACATAATAATATTATTATATAAGAGGAAGGGTTTAATAATTTCAGTTTCATAAATATATGAATCTCCTTTTTATATTGTTAATGAAATGACTTAAATAAATAAATTAATTAAATTAAATAAATAAAATAAATTGGTCTGTGAGCATTTACTTACTTACTTACTTTTCAAACCCGCTTATCCGTTAGGGTCGCGGGGGCAGCAGCCCTATGGAGGATCTCCAGCGATCGCGATCTTCCGCCATCAGGCGCATGTCCTCCCTGGTAATATCCAAGCGACTCGAACCCAGATTCTCCATGTAGTCTAGCCACCTGGTTCTAGGCCGACCCCTTGGTCTCTTACCCACCGGCTTGGAAAATAACAACTGCCTAGGAAGACTAGTTTGCGGCATCCGTATCACGTGGCCATACCAGCGCAACTGAGATCTCTCAATGCGGAGAAGTAGCGGCTCAACACCTAAAGATTCCCTTATTGTGCTGCTGTACACTCTATCTAGTAGGGTAACACCTGCCACACCTCTCAGGAATCTCATTTCGGCCGCTTGCACCCGCGATCGCACTCTTTCGGTCATTACCCAAGCCTCATGACCATAGGTGAGAATGGGGACAAAGATAGATTTGAAGACGGAGAGCTTGGCTTTGTTACCCAGCTCTCGTTTCGTTACCACGGATCGCCACAGTTCACGTCTGACACAGCTTGCTGCACCGATCCGAGCATCCAATTCTTTCTCCTGCCGTCCATCACTCGTGAATGCAATCCCGAGATACTTGAACTTCTCCACCTGTCTCAATGAGGCTCCCCTAACATGGAGAGCGCACTGAGCAGGCTGTCTAGAAAGAACCAGAACTTCGGTTTTAGCCACACTGATCTTCATCCCAGCTTCTTCGCATTTGGCTGCAAACCGGTCTAGTGCATGCTGAAGGTTCGTGCGAGAAGACCCAAGCAGGACAAGGTCGTCCGCAAAGAGCAACCTCTCCACCAGGCAGTCGCCCACACAAACACGCTCATCGCCTCGGCTGCCCCTGTCTATCCAGTCCATAAAGATAATGAACAAGATGGGCGACAGTACGCACCCTTGGCGGAGTCCAACACCCACTGTGAACGGTCTTGACTTAATGCCATTTATCCGGACACACATCTCAGAGCTTTCGTACAGAGACATGATAGCAACCAGTAATTGCCCATCCACTCCATACTCTTGCAACATTTGCCAGAGCTTCTCCCGAGGAACTCTGTCATATGCTTTTTCGAGGTCCACAAAGCAAGCGTAGACCTCTTTTGCATACTCCCAGGATTTCTCAAAGATTTGCCTTAGAGCAAAGATGTGATCCGTCGTGCTTCGGCCAGGTCGGAAACCACACTGCTCCCCCGACAGTTTGGAGTCGACTATTTCCCGACTTCTCTTCTCCAGACACTTAGCGTACACTTTCCCAGGAATGCTGAGCAAAGAGATGCCTCGATAGTTGTTGCAATCTCTCTGATCTCCCTTTTTGAAGATAGGGATCACAATTTCTGTGAGCATTTATTTATTTAATTATTTATTTAATTTGATTTATATTATTTCATTAAAATTATAAAAAGGAGATTCATATATTTATGTAATTGAAACTATGTAGAAGTCATTAACGATTGTGACGTCATATACGCGTCCTCCCTGGCTTTTATTTCGTGACGTCATTTAATCTTTAGAATTTCCTCCATTCAGAGGCAGTGTTTTACCGGATGCTCGGCTTAATTGCATAGAAAATGTAAGGAGTGTCCCCTCCAATGACGTATATTAAATGCTCTTTAATATACGTCATTGGTCGCCTCCCCTTCCTCCCTGATATAGCTTAGCAGTTGCAGACGAAATTTTCAACAATAATTGTCACGCGTTTGGCCAGAACGAGGAAACAATGGTCATGAACAGCATATAGTAATTACATAAGCTAGAATCCAAACAATGCTGCAGAGGCTGTAACAAATTTCAAATGAATTAAATAAAATCAAGATACCTGAAAAACATGTGGTGTGTAAATATTAAACTAATAATATTTGCACATCACAATGACATTGAAACTCTCAAGAACAGAATAATTGATACAATCGCTGAAATCACTCCCGAAATGCTATCCCGAACATGGGAGGAAATCGAGTTTCGCTTTGACGTCCTTCATGCCATAAATAGGGGGGGATTGAAATTTATTAAGGCATGAATAGAAATTTTTTAATTTATTAAGGCATGCTAAGAAAGAGTTTTTCTTTGTGAATAAAAAAAATCACGTTAAACTCTGTAATAATTTTTGAGTAATAAACGTAAAAAACGGGAGATAATTTAGAAACACCCTGTATATTAGCTTTTTTGAGCTTCCACAAAAAAATCACGATTTAATCTAATATTTGGCCGTATTAATGCGTGAATTAATCTAGACATCTCTTGATAAGAGAGGTAAGGACGAATGCGTTTTATTCGGTAAATTTTTCGATGCAGGTTAAAAATGATGAAATCAGTCATCTTATTAAATTTCATCATTAAAGTTCAACATCTGTAATTCCCAAAATCTTGATGATATCTTGTGTTTCGCTTTCTTAGAGGCAATAAACTGGGTTTTTTTTTCGTTGTGCAGGGTTAATTCTTATTGACTATACCAAGTATGTAAATAGGTATTATCTTGTTCTAAGTTTGTCAGAACAATGTCTTGATGTTGGATATGATAAAAGTAGTGTATAAGAAATTATCATCACGTAACTTAACATCTGTAGGTTAAACTTGTGATTGTAACCGAAGCCGTTGGAGCTGCATGAGCGGCCCTAGTCCAGAGCCTTGCACAATACCTCACACGGAATATTTTGTAATCGGCGGCGATTGTTGTATTTGGTTGATTCGGTTATTTAAGTAATCTTTAACAAGGTCTAAGTAAGGGAAAGTTATCCCCAAAGAGGCCAAATCTTGTTGCAGTTGTGCCCTGGAAATTGTTCAATGCCTTCGAAATGTCTATCTGGGCAATCATAAGCAGAGGCCTCGATCCAAAGAATCGATTGCACTAACATAGAGTTTAATTGGAACCCAAAATACCTTTCTTTGGGGACGACTCACGAATTATTATGATGATATTTTTGGCCATAGGTAGTCAATCAAGTCAACAAATATTAGTTTCTCGAATATTTTAGTTAAAAGGTGTAGTACTGTTATTGGTCTGTAGTTTACTATTTCCTCATGGCTACCCGATTTATGAATAGGAACTACTGTGGACTGCTTATGACTGTAGGCATATAGGGAATTTTTCCTCTGCATTTTTGTTGAGGCTTATTTGGCGGTTTTATCTAGGTCGAACAGATCTAGTTGTTTAAGTAAATTCGCTGGATCCTTTTTTGTTGCCCTGTATCTTTTAATCTTACTGTTCATATTTAACGTTTTAGTACATGTCCATATGGTATTTTAAGTTGTGGTGACAAATCACTGGTAGTTGTGAGATTAATTATCACTTTGTTCAGTAAAGGTACACCAGTGGGATTGTTGATCCAATCCAAATAGAGTTGATGCTTCTGGCTAATTAACTTATGTTTTGCTTGCCATGTACAGTATTATTCATTTTGATCGCTTCGCCTGTTGTACTCCTTTTTTAAAATTTTGTGTAGCTATTTTATATTCTTTGAGATTGCTGTCGTTCATATTTTCTTGAAAATTTTTATATTTTTCGCGTTTATGCTTCCACAGTTTCATTATAGTTGAATTCCACCAGTATTTCCATATACGTTTATTACTGTTATTATAACGTGTAAAATTAGTAAGTGTGATTATTTACGTTGTTTTCTAGCGCATCCGCAAGATGTCGCTGTGTGCGTTTTCGACCAGCTAGTCGCAGGTTTTGAGTATTCGCTTGCAAGGAAAAAGATGAAACTCACAAATGCGGCCGAAATGACGTGTTTCGGGAGCAAGCATTGCCGAAATTTCATGATTATCACCGAAAATCACCGAAATGAGAGGGTTTTTGTATTTCGGGCACATACGTGGCTGGAGTGAGTGTTTCGGGGACATACGTGGCTGAATTGACGTGTTTCGGGCACATATGTGGCCGAAATGACGTGTTTCGGGAGCAAGCATTGCCGAATTTTCAGGATTATCACTGAAAATCACCGAAATGGAGGATTTTTGTATTTTGGGCACATACGTGGCTGGAATGACGTGTTTCGAGTAGTTTTAAAAATTAATTTTCAAACACGATTTATTTTTACTTCTTTTGTTTATATACTGTTTCTTAAAGGTAAACACAGAAATATTTGATTTTATTTTTTTTGCATCCAGGGTAGGAAAATAGAGATCGTTTAAAATTCTTTTTTCTTCATTGGTATTTTATTAAAATTTTCAAAAAGAAAAACTCCTCGATAGATTGAAAATTCGCTCTCTCATCCCCTCAGAGAATCAGCAGAATAAGAAGTCATTTCCTTCCGCGAACCACTTTCGATTCTACATAACGCAAGAGTTTGCTTGCCTTTTTTCTATCAGAATGCTTTTAAATTGCTCTGTTTTAATCTGTAAACAAAAATCCCTAAAGAAACTTCACGTTTCATATATTTCTATAATCAGAATCGATTAAGAAGCAGTGGATTACCTTTTGCCAGCGAAGAACTGATATCCAAATGCATCAGCATAGTGTGCTCAGTTCATTTCGAAGCATCTTGCTTTTTCTATGATCCTGTACAAGAAACATCATTTATATTATTAAAAATTTATAATTATATACTTCATTGGTAGTATTGTTCTTTTTTCTTATTTCTGCTCTCCTTAAATGATTATTTTAATTCCAAAACGTTTTATCTCCAGGACGTCTGATACTGTTTTTACCACTTCTATTGGTGTTTTAGGGGGAGGCTGTGGCTTACCTTTATCAGGGCAGAGCCAGGCGACCGAACGTGCAACTCCTTTTTGCCCCTCTGGGGAGGCAGGGGGTCCGAATTTCGAAAAACCCCGTCTTAGCACGCCCCTAAACTATCCGTCCTATGACCCCACCGAGTTTCGAGGCGGTGGCCCCAGTAGATTTTGCTGTGTGATGATGAGTCAGTGAGTCAGTGGATATCCTCTTTTATATACTATATAGATGTTATAAATTAATTTACATGTTTCTTCGAATTCCTAATTGCATGTTTACTTAATATGTTCTGCGTGTTTGGAATTTTTTAAAGTATTCTTTGATGTAATAAATATATTCTCTAAATCTGGTTTCTAAATTTCAGTAAAGAGAGAGGGCGCTGGAGCCAATCTGATATAGCAACAGAGAAAGTTCGTCTAGTTTTCAGTTAATCGTTCGTGAGCTATGATTACAAGCGTGTTTGCAGTAAAAAAGTTAGTTAATGTTTTTCGGTTTCGGTTGTACTATTTTCTGTTAGCGAAGAATATTGACATTTACTTCTTCAGCTGGCAGCGCCACCTTGTGGTGAAATTTGTAACTAGTTTTAACAAAATATAGTTTTCAAAATTTATTGCTTTTCTTATAAGAAGGCAGCAAGCAGCGCAATATTATCTCAAACCGTGTTTTTATTATTTACGTTCGAAATGGGTAAGTCATTTATTGGACACTCTGTACATTTAATCATTAAACCCACTTGTATCACTGCGCAGAAGAAGTTGGCTTCTAGGTAATGTATTTTAAGTCAGCCTCCGTGACATTGTTAAATTGCGACCAGTTCAGCTTGTATTGTCCGGTACTGGTTCCAGTCAACATTATCATAATTGAACGAGAAACAAAAATTATTCTGTTGAGTATCGTCTACATATGTGGTATTTATGAGTGGTACTAATATCGCGAGATGATCACTGGCATCGTATGTTGTAAGGAATAGGGAGTGCAAGTGTGACATCAATCCTGGAAGCTCTTCATTTAGTGACTCCAATTGGTTTCAAACAAATCTTCTCGCTTTGGGATTTAACATTGGTTCTATCGTAGAGATGAAATGAAATCGCTTTGTATAAACCCAGTGTTTCTAACACATATAACATATGAAATTGTTCAGTTCCTCACTGCTCAAGAAGGAGCCAAAACAACGATTTACACATCTATTGTTTTCCAAAAGAAAGTAAGATCCGCGAACGATGGCATTCTTAAGTAACTAAAAGTGATTAAAAAGCGTTCTAATATTAATTTATAAATTATATAACTGTATCTTTCCCTTATACTTAATTCTCTAAAGCGTCCGTCCGTCTGTCTGCTGTCACGCTCCCTCTCTGTACTTAATTCCTTTCATAACTCAGAAAATACTCAAGGAATCTCCATGAAATTTTCCATGTACATAGTTGGTGTTGCTGTGCTTTCAGTAGGGTACTTTTTATATCGTATTTATATCAATTTTTTAAGTTATTCTTATTTTTCGAAAAGTTGAATTGTTTTCAAAGGATGTCACTAGATGGCGATACTGTCTTTATCGAAGAGTTGAATAGAGCTTTTGTGTTTAAAGTATGTCACTAGATGGCGAGGCCAGATGGCGCACTTAAGTTGTACGAGCGTTAAATTCAAGGTGGTTTAATAACAGGAGATGGTTTGACGTCATACTCTTGAAGCCTATTGTTGAGGGATCGTATATTGTTGAGGGATTGTATCGGCCATATTGGAAGACCCTAAGCCTGTATAGATTACCTATTTCGTAAATAGAAATTTCATAAATTTCTTGCTATAGGAGGCAAACAATCATGCATGGTTGTTAAATTTTAGCATATGAATGCAATATTTACACGTTGCTCATGTAGATAACAGCCATGCAGGGGTCTACCAATATGGCGGAAATGGCTTCAACTCAACAATGAGCCAGTGAATAGGAGGGCGTCTCCTTTGTATTAATCCTCCGAGGTTAAATTACAATTGTACATTATTAGCCAAATTCATGCGAGAGAGGAAATGTAATCGCTTTTTTCCATAAATACAGCAATCCAGTTGTTGACTACAACAACAGAAATTCGCGTTATTTGACATATTAAAGTTATTAACCGACTTCAAAAAAGGAGGTTCTCTGTTTGACCCGTATATATCCGTATGTATGTACGTTCGCGATTTTCTCAAACACTACTGATCCGATTTGGATGGGGTTTTCGCTACTCGACTGAATATTTTTCTGGGAAGGTTTTTGACTCATGAAATCGGTTCATTTTTTGTTAAAAAAGTTCTTGTTTTAGTAACTAATTTCGTTTATAGAAGCAAAATGAAAGATAGACCCGGAACCCTGCCGCATACTTGAAGTGGGAAGGTCTGAAAGTGAGCAAAGCACAAGGCTAAACATGAGGGTACCTGATTAATAATTCTTTCACAGTCTGATCATGGAATGTTAAGTTTATTTGATGTATTGTATAATATTTCGATCATGGTTTCATTTTCAATTTCGTTTCGTATGTATTTTCGATTTATGGTGAAAGTGATTCCCGATCCTTTTTTTGCGGAAACTTTGAGAAACGGTTTTGAATTAATTATTCCTCGAGCCCAAAATCGTCAAAAACAAAGAAGCCACACAGCTAACAACATCACGGCTCACTCCTGCCCAGGACTGTCATGGCTTCAATTGGCTTCATTTTGTTAACAATTGGAACAAGCAGCCCGAGCAATGCTCGACGGGCATATCAGCGTGACCACCGAGAAAGAAGGCTTCCGCATTGAAATTTAATACATTGTTACATCATCATAGATAGTGCATTGTTATTCGTATTTCAACCAATACTAAGCCCTGAATTAGCACTATATATGATGATGTAACAATGTATTACGTTTCATCGTAGAGGCCTTCTCTCTCGGTGGTCACGATATCAGACTAAGAATGTTTCATTTTATTCAATTTTTCCAGAATTTCAAGGCCGCAGCTTTCTGCTCTTACGGTCAGTTATATCACGGTCTTTCAATCTTTAGATTGAAAGACCGTGGTTATACGTTGCTTGCTCCCACGTGTCCAGCTGTAACTTACTAAAAAATTACTAAACGCATCTTTTCCACCCGGGCGAAGCCGGATAATATTATTATAAAATTATACAAATCACAACAGATTTTGTGAGAGGTCAATCTTTGCAATAAAAACTGATATTGTCAATATGAACAATCACATTCAGGACATGATTCCAGGCTCTGTGACTGGATATAAACAACTTTATTGAAACAGTTTCATGCTGAAGAGGGATGTTCATGGGACTGTAAATACTTCCTTAACTCTCTCAATCTATCTATTAAACATCTAGACAGAAATAATTACTCTTAGCCTTTCTTTGATATGCTAAAAACTTCAGGATCCAATGCAGGGCCGTACCCAGAATTTTATTTCGGGGGGGGGGGTGAGGGGGCTGACCCTATTCTTCTAGCGGGGGGGTCCCCAAGCAACAGGATTAGTTGACAAAGTCAAAAATTTCGGGGGTGGGGGCTACAGCCCCCTGGGTACGGCCATGATCCAATGCCGAATTTTCCTGGCCAAGCCCAATAGTACATGAAATTCCAGTACGAGCATTTTAAAGAAATCTTTCGTTTTTCTAAAGTGAAAATTTACTGTATTAATTATAAGGAATTTTCATGTGTTCATACGTATATTCAAATTCCGATATTGCAAAATTTTATTAAACAAATAACCCGAGCATCGCCGGGCATATCAGCTAGTAAAATATGTTAATAATAATATAAAATACACAAATTTACATTATAATTTAAGAGATTTCATTTTTACTCGCCGCCCGTTTCAACGTTAGTGATCTCTCACTGTAAGGTGAAACGGAAGAGTTCACTTTATTGCCTTCAGTAGGTAGGGACGACATGCGCGATCCTTGAGCTGCTTTTTTTCACTCAACGCGCTCCCAACTAGAGTTTACTTTTTCTATTCGTTGCAGCTAATTGTTGAAGTGCCAGGATTTAAGAAAATTAGAGCATTTTAAAAACTTTTAGAAGCTTATCCTTTAAAAAAATGTCATTCTTTGTCAAAGGAAATATTTTATCAAAATGAAATATATATATAAAAAAAGTGCTTGAGTATATACGTGGGGAGATCAAAAAGTAAGTTGCACTTCCACGGTATGGCCATTTATTACACCACCTATACAAAAGCAACACGGCTATAGCAGCATACAATGTAGGTTCACTTTTCCACATAGTCCCCAAGAGACCCTAAACATTTATCCGAACGATCAACCAACTTTTCGATTCCGGATGCATAGAAATCTCCTCCAGCGTTTTGTAACCACACGGTGACAGTCGCTTTCACCACCTCATCGTTTCGAAATCGTTGTCCACAGAGCTCCGTTTTGAGCTTACCGATTCTCTCTAATGATCGCATCCACATGGTCGACATTTGCAATGGTAGGGGACGTTGCGGGCCTGCCTACGCGATTTTCGTCTGTGATATCCGTGAGTCCTGCTTCAAATTGTAACCACCACCTTACAATTCCTTGCCGGGAAATTGCACGCTCTCCATATACAGCAGTGATTTCACGATGAATGTCCGTGCAATTCACCCGTTTGGCCCATAGAAATCGGATTGCTGCTCGCACCTCAAGTTTGGAGTGGACATCCAGTTGACGCGCCATTGCTTTTAGCCCGCTAGTCACACAAAACACGACAGGTAACCACAGCAACCGTCCTCTCCGACGTCTGCGCAGTTAATGTCCCTTTCTCTGTTTTGCCCAAGATTGCGACACACAGCACGCTCCTGCGGCGAGTTAGTGCAACTTACTTTTTGGTCTCCCCTGGTATGATATATAGGAATGTAAATGAGAGCTGGAATACAGGGGGCATTAGCATCCTTTGTAATTGTTCCTGCCCTGTGTAGGATTCTCGAAATAAAGAAATCACAAGTGCACAATAAAGTTGAAGAAAACCACACATCATAATTTCATTTTATTTAATGTTCATTTATTAATTTCATTTTTCGTTTATTGAAATTGAAACAAAAGTTTTTGTATTGTCAGAAAAGTCATGGAAATGGAAAAAATTCATCTTCATCTGAATTATCAGAGTCAAGGGACTCACTGTCACTCTCCTGACCCACATTAATTATAAGGTGATTCGCATCGATTTTCAATAAATTCATATATCATTCCATCTCGTCTCCAGTAATCTTCACCAATGTGTTCAACGCATTTTTTCCAATCCTGAGGAGAAATTTGGTTTAGAGCATGTTTCCGCAATATTAAAATGTTATCTTTTTTAAGTGAAGTATTATTTCGGGCTACATTATTCTTTGCATTTGCCCAAATCAACTCGATAGGGTTCAGATCACAATTATAGGGAGGCAAACGCAACACTGTGTGACCACATTCTTCTGCCAGTTTGTCAACTTCAAATATTTTTGGCGAATGGTGTTTTTTACAAGTTGTAGCAATTGCATCTTAATCATCTGTTGATCAAATGCAATACCATGTCTACTCAGCCATTCTGAATATCAGCTTTTCTAGTGTTCGTTGTGGGAGCCTTGTCAATTTCAGTGCAGTGATATGATGCATTATCCATCACTATGAGAGTAGGTCTTGCCACATTGGGTAGAAGCTGAGACTTAAACCATTTCACAAAATTTTCCCTGTTCATATCATCATGATAGTCTCCGGATTTTGCTTTGGATTGAAACTCTAAGGCTGCATTAAAACCTTCTTTGGAACCTGCATGACAGATCACAAAACAAATCCCTTTAGACATTGGAACTTGCAAACCGGTCGTTTTTGGAGACGTAATGTCCACCCACATTTTTTTCTGGCAATGGGTTGTGTGCAGATAAGTTTCATCTAAGTAAACGATTTATCGTGGTGCTGGACTTCTTGCATTTTCCTTCAGCTTCATTAAAAAATCTCTTCGTGTGGCGACAATGTGAATTTTCTCTAACATGTATTTTCTGAGCCGTCGACCTTTTTCCATCTGAACCCCATGTCTTTTAAAATTTTCGCCATTGTTGCATTTTGACTGCTATAGCAAATTTCTTCATGTGCTGCTTTCACAATAGATGAGACAGTAGGAATGCATCTTTTGGTTTCGTAACATTCAAGTACTAACTGTCGAAGCCTGCATTTGTCAAAATCATCTAAATCTGAAACTTGTCTTTCACGCTTTCTTTTCTTGTTAGGAGTCTCAAACTTTCCCTTCACTTCAAACTCAGTAATTGCAGCTGCTTGGTCATATATGGATTCCATTTAAATCCTTCCTTACTCTTCATGTCTTTCATATTTTCCAAGACATTATGGACAATTTCTCTGGTTTCCCACGTCACAGATTTGAACTGCATTCTTATCCATGATAACGACTGAATGTGTATTGAATAAGCAAATCTCTAAGAAACTCTCAACTTTCTAATTCTGCAACGGCGTGAGTGAAAAAAAAAGCAAGCTCGCAGGGTATAAAGTATGCTATCTCTATGACGTCCCTACCTATTGAACGCGATAAAGTGAACTCTTCCATTTCACCTTACAGTGAGAGATCTCTACTAGTTTGTATATTGCGTGGTTCCAATGTTTGAATTAGCGATCCCATTTCCTAGTTCTCTGCCCCTTCATTGCGCAAATGACGTCAGCTGTGACGTAGTCACTTGCACTCCTAACAGGAAATATATATGTGATAAATATGGGTAGATCGTATCCTAGATAAGCGGGTCGGGTTCGTTACAATCTGTTTCAATAGTAGTGTCTGCGTAGTTTCTGTTAGTATGCGCAAATCACAAGAGAGAATCAGGTAGTTGCAATTAAAATCTCCGATGATTATATTCCTGTCTGCATTATTAAGATGAGCCAAGTGGTATGCGCAATCGGACATTTCGACGTATGTAGGTCTTCATATTTGATAGTTAAAAATCTCCAATCCTCCTTCATTGATAGATGATACATAAGATGACGGTATGCATATATCAGAAGCTGTTTATCAGAACCTTGTAGAAAGTATGCCCAGAAGGATAGATGACATAATTTCAGCATGCCTAAGTCCAACAAGATATTTAATAAAATAAAATATCGCTTTTCTCTTATCTGGGTACTATCCATTTGTCGAACAATGAGTCGGTACAAATACAGGGCAAGTCAAAATGATGAGCGCGATTTATTCTGTCATAATGCGAGACATGTGCTTCGAAAGGTAAATTTTCCGCGCACTGTTTTCACTTTCTACCGCTAAGGGTCAGCAGCGACCAGTTGAAGAAAATGGCGTTGACTGGAGAACAGACATCGTTCTGTGTTGAGAAACTGGAAAGGACTGTGGATAACGACATGACCAACTGACAACAACCTCTTGTCCACAAAAGAATTTTATTAAGCAAATCAATGGAGAGGTTTACCGTATGTCAGCAGGAACCCCCATGGGAAGCTGCCTTAGCCCCATACTAGCCGAAATCTTTATGAGGAAATTTGAAGCCAAGCTTGCTTCCTCCGGACAATACTTCCCAAAGATTTGGTACCGTTACGTCGATGATGTGTTCGCTGTCATCGATACCAACGAGATAGAGGTACAAACCTTCCTCGAGCACATCAACAGCTTCTACCCATCAATAAAGTTCACTGTGGAAATGGAGGAAAATTGCTCTATACCCTTTCTTGACCTTAGAATCATACGAAATAACAAGCTCGAATATGACATTTATCGAAAACCCACCCATACTGATGTGTACATTCACCGTGATTCAAATCACTGCTGGAGCCAGAAGCTAGCAGCGTTCGTTTTTATGGTGGACAGAGCACTAAACATCCCTCTATCCAAGACCAGATTTGCTAAAGAAATAAAACACATACGGACTACAGCGAAAAACAACGGATACGACGCCAAACTCGTACACGATTTGGTACGCAGAAGGAGTTTCGCAAAGCTGGTTAGAGAATCGACCACCCTCAACAACACCACGGCACCCAAGTTTAGAGTATCGATTCCATACAACAAGACCCTCACGGCAGGATTACGCACGATCTTCAAAGAAGCTGACATAGACCTGACGTACAAAAACTCCAATGTCCTGAGGAATCTTTTGGGGAACCCTAAGGACCAAACACCTCCTCTATCACAATCTGGAATATACGAAATCGCCTGCAATGTATGCCAGAAAGCTTACCGAGGGGCGACTTGCAGGAATGTCCGGACTAGATTCGGAGAGCATTTTGCCCACGCCAGGTTCGGCCGCCCGAATAGATCAGCGGTGGCCAAGCATATTCTTGACACCGGACACGACATACTTCTACAAGACTGCCGTTTGTTGAGATAGGTCAGAAACAGGAACGCTTTGGACGCCTATGAGACGTTGGAAATTTCCAAGAAGGACCCCTACTTGTTACTGAACGGAGACGCAGGCCAGATAGGAGATTCAACACTTATTAAATTTCTTAAGGAGTAAAGTTAATTTTCTGTATTTCTTAAT
>JAHWFO010092614.1:0-11849 GCA_023313115.1 Rhysida immarginata
AACAAACAAACCTACAAACATTCATCTTTATATATACAGTAGCAGAAGTACCCGGCTTTGCCTGGGATTATTACATTTGTAGGTAAAGAGAACAATCTCAAAGAATTACATTATAACTACCAATTGGTTAAATAATAACTCAATCAATAAAACACAGAGCAGAGAGACTATCCTGTGTACAAAAAATACGAAAAATATGATGTCTAGGTGATATACCGGGACTATATCTATACACTTCTTGAGTTATCTCACCGCTGCGGAGCATCACCAGATACTTTAGACTCATGTTTTTCTTGCCCTTGACGTAAAAACTCTTGCTCTATTCACGTGTTTCAGATGCTTCAAATGCCCGTATAGCTTTTCTGTTTGAGTTTCTTTAACCAATACTCGTTCTTTCTTTTTCCTTTCCAGACACATACATTTTTGCCAGTCGTTGGACGTTTGACAGGGAGCTCAAGGGAGACAGCCGTGACTCCCTTGCCTCATCAGTAGAAGTTGCCTCCGGGTGTGGAGCGGGGGGTCAACTTTGAAATCTTAAATGGAAACGCCCATTTTTATTGCAGATTCAGATTCTACGTGTAAAACTGTATTCAGTACCATAAAAATTTCTACCCCCGCCCATTCATTTGATTGGGCCATTCTTTATCGATGGTAATCTTACTGCTCAAAGGTATGAAAACATGCTTCAAAATGAAATAATTCCAGCAATAAGGAAGATTACTGGCACGTTTGGTTTCAGCAAGATGGTGCTGCATCTCATTACGGACGGAACGTTCGTAATTATTTAGATGAACATTTTCCTGATAGTTGGATTGGATGAAGAGGTCCGATCGAATGGCCTGCCAGGTCACCAGATTTAACTCCACTTGATTTTTTCTTGTGGGGTTATTTAAAAAATCGGGTTTACGAAACGAAACATCAAAATTTAGATGAATTGCGTCAGAGAATAATTGATGTAGCTGCCCAAATACCTGCATAATACTTAAACAATTCCATCGAATCTGTTTACCATCGATTAGCTTACTGCCAGGAAGTAAACAGTGCACAATTTGAGCATTTACTACAATAAACTTAGTGGCGCCAATCGTGAGAGGCAAGGGGCCTCACCTGAAACAAGCACCCCAATAAGTGAGAGGCAAGGGGACTCACTAAAAACAAGCACCCCGAAGGGAACAAAAAACTACTACGTCCACGTCGTTGTTCCTGGGTTATGCTAAACGTAGTTTTTTACTAAAGTCAGATATAAAATCAACGAAAGACGTTAACCTCATATAAGCTATAGAAATACTTTCACTTGCGAGAAAGGATTGTTTTTGCAATTAGAGCGTCATCGATCGGTCGACTGTCATATTGTATAATTAGATAGCCTTTTCAAAAATACTAATTTTGTGTTCCGAAGCGTATGTCCCAAGAAATTTGACCGTTTGCAGACTTCTGATCTGTATTTGGTTTTCTGCGATTACAGCGCCATCTATCGCGAATCATCAAAAATCTTCAGCTAAAACTTGTTCACTTTTTCACGTAGAATCTGAATCTACAATAAAAAATTGGGGTTTCCATTTCAGATTTCAAACTTGCCCCCCGCTCCACCCCTTGGGGTGGGGGTGGGGGGTCCAGTCTGGTGTCATTCAATAGGTTTTTGAAAAATATTGAACACGTGCTTTTCAGTTTTTCGATGTAAATTTCGCGAAATATTCGACTGTCCCGCTACTTTTGGCACACACTGTATATAGAAGACTAGCAGAAGTACCCGGCTTTGCCCGGGATAATTACACTTGTAGGTAAAGAGAACAATTTCAAAAAATTAAATTATATCTTCCAATTGGTAAAATAATAACTCAATCAATAAAACACAGAGCAGAGAGAATATCCTTACTAGAAAAAATACGAAAAATATGATGTCTAGGTGATATACAGGGACTATATCTAAACACTTCTTGAGTTATCTCACCGCTGCGGAGCATCACCAGATACTTTAGACTCATGTTTTTCTTGCCCTTGACGTAGAAACTCTTGCTCTATTCACGTGTTTCAGATGCTTAAAATGCCCGTATAGCTTTTCTGTTTTAGTTGTAGAGTTTCTTTGACCAATACTCGTTCTTTGTTTTTCCTTTCCAGACACATACATTTTTGCCAGTCGTTGGACGTTTGATAGGGAGCTCAAGGGAGACAGCCGTGACTCTTTTGCCTCATCAGTAGAAGCTGCCTCCGTGTGTGGAGCGGGGGGCAACTTTGAAATCTTAAATGGAAACGCCCATTTTTATTGCAGATTCAGATTCTACGTGTAAAACTGTATTCAGTACTATAAAAATTTCCACCCCCGCCCACCCCGCAGGGGTATAATTAAGAGGAAATCAATTTTTTCAATGAAAATATTTAAAACAATTAAAATAATTAACATACTCAATACAGTATTTTAATGCAATATTCTAACATTGTTTAATACTTGATGGATGGTTTTGTTATAATGGAAAATAAGATTTGTGAAAATAAATCTAACAATGATAGTACTTATTTTCATTTTACAAAATGCAAATATCATCGTTTAAATTAACATAATAAAATCCTTCAAATTACTCTTTCTTATTCTTTCCGCTTGTAAACAAATTCTTTTCTTTATTAATAAATACGTAAAGTGGACTATTTTTGTTATGATTTTTTGTGCTTCATCCATTTGGTAGGTACTTTTTAAATGACGCATTAGTTCAACTGTTTAAGTTGATTCAAGCAGATGAGCCTTCATCTGTAAAGAAAAATTTGGCTTGAAAAAGTGTTTTTTCTCTTAGAATGGTTCATCTTAATGAACAAGAAAGAATATCATTACTGATGATGGTAGGCTGGGGTAATAGGAAAAGGTCATACTCGGAAGCAAGAGATATTTTCAATGATACTTTTCGAATTGGAATGGATCCTATCGCCAAATCGACTGTGGAGAGAACGGTTAGAAGATATGAAGCTACAGGCTCTGTGAAAGATCGAGCTAAATTAGGAAGACCAAACGAAGAAGAAGCGTTGAATGTTGTATTATCATTTACGGAAAATCCTCACAGTAGTCTTCGTAGAATTGCCCAAGCTCAAGAAATTGGTACATCTTTAGTCCGCAGGATTTTTAAGAGTAATAAATTGCATTCTTACAAAATGACACTTGTTCATAAGATAAATGAAGATGATACCGACCGACGTTTAGAATTTTGTGAGGACATGATGCTTAGAATAGATCAAGATCCAGACTTTCTTTACAACATTGTATTCTCAGATGAAGCAACATTTCAAGTGAATGGTACCTGTAATCGGCATAATTGCAGGTATTGGGCAGGCGAGAATCCTCATTGGATGTGAGAGAGCAAAACCCAATATCCACAGAAATTAAACGTTTGGGCCCGAAAAATAAATAATCATTTGATTGGGCCATTCTTTATCGATGGTAATCTTACTGCTCAAAGGTATGAAAACATGCTTCGAAATGAAATAATTCCAGCAATAAGGGAGATTACTGGCGATAATCTTGGAGCACGTTTGGTTTCAGCTAGATGGTGCTGCATCTCATTACGGACGGAACGTTCGTAATTATTTAGATTAACATTTTCCTGATCGTTGGATTGGACGAAGAGGTCCGATCGAATGGCCTGCCAGGTCACCAGATTTAACTCCACTTGATTTTTTCTTGTGGGGTTATTTAAAAAATCGGGTTTACGAAACGAAACATCAAAATTTAGATGAATTGCGTCAGAGAATAATTGATGTAGCTGCCCAAATACCTGCAGAATTTACCATTAAACAATTTCATCGAAACAAAATACTTAAACAATTTCATCGAATCTGTTTACCATCGATTAGCTTACTGCAAGGATGTAAACGGTGCACAATTTGAGCATTTACTACAATAAACTTATTGGCGCCAATCGTGAGAGGCAAGGGGACTCACTAAAAACAAGCACCCCGAAGGGAACAAAAAACTACTACGTCCACGTCGTTGTTCATGGGTTATGCTAAACGTACTTTTTTACTAAAGTCAGATACAAAATCAACGAAAGACGTTAACCTCATATTAGCTGTAGAAATACTTTCACTTGCGAGAAAGGATTGTTTTTGCAATTAGAGCGCCATCGATCGGTCGATTGTCATACTGTATCATTAGATAGCTTTTTCAAAAATACTAATTTTGTGTTCCGAAGCGTATGTCCCGAGAAATTTGTCCGTCTGCAGACTTCTGATCTGTATTTGGTTTTCTGCGATTACAGCGCCATCTATCGCGAATCATCAAAAATTTTCAGCTAAAACTTGTTCACTTTTTCACGTAGAATCCGAATCTACAATAAAAAATTTTTATTAGGGGTTTTCATTTCAGATTTCAAACTTGCCCCCTGCTCCACCCCCAGGGGTGGGGGTGGGGGGTCAAGTCTGGTGTCATTCAATAGGTTTTTGAAAAATATTGAACACGTGTTTTTCAGTTTTTCGATGTAAATTTCGCGAAATATTCGACTGTCCCGCTACTTTTGGCACACACTGTATATAGAAGACTAGCAGAAGTACCCGGCTTTGCCCGGGATAATTACACTTGTAGGTAAAGAGAACAATTTCAAAAAATTAAATTATATCTTCCAATTGGTAAAATAATAACTCAATCAATAAACCACAGAGCAGAGAGACTATCCTTACTAGAAAAAATACGAAAAATATGATGTCTAGGTGATATACAGGGACTATATCTAAACACATCTTGAGTTATCTCATCGCTGCACAGCATCACTAGATACTTTAGACTCATGTTTTTCTTGCCTTTGACGTAGAAGCTCTTGCTCTATTCGAAACTCACGTGTTTCAGTTGCTTCAAATGCCCGAATAGCTTTTCTGTTTTAGTTGCAAAGTTTCTTTGACCAATATTCGTTCTTTTTTTTTCCTTTCCAGACACATAAATTTTTGCCAGTCGTTGGACGTTTGATAGGGAGCTCAAGGGAGACAGGCGTGACTTCTTTGCCTCATCAATAGACGCTGCCTTATTGATGTTCTGTCACTGCAAGCTCATTTTCTGCTCATTATTAATAAATCTTGAAAACGAACGTTCAATCATCGCATTTTCAGCATCTAAGTTTCCAAAATATACACATTCCCACAGAATATAGTGAAAATGTATTTTTGTGAAACGTTTGGATCTGATGTGCTACCAAATAAGCTAGGGCATAAGCCCTGGCCTGGCACAGACTGATTTTATGATTAAACTAGAAGAAGTACCCGGCGTTGCCCGGGATTATTACACTTGGGATGTAAACAGAACAATCTCAAAAATTAAAATAAACTTTGCAATATCTTAAAAATAAACACATGAAAATGCTTAGAATTAATACAGTAAAAATTCTTAATGAAAATTCGAAAAAAATCTTTTTAAAGGCTCAAAATGGATGGACTGCTCCAATAATTTCTTACTCAGATAATCTTACTTCAGATCTACACTTGATGTTGTTGCAATTTCCACTCTTCTCTCGCTGTGTTGAAGCAAAATTTGGCCTTTCATCACTTTGGGTAGTCTAGCGGTCGCCAATTCTTCTATTTACTTGCTTCCCATTTGCTCAATACAGCACGGAGCTAAAGGTTTGCTTTCTCTGTCGTCTTTCCACTCTTTCTCAATAGTCTGCTAACTCTTCATTATCTCCAGCTACTGTTCATTTTTAAAAATTTTCAAGAAATTGTTAAGTACTAAGAACTCTCTTTTCTAAGAAAAACCTGAATAACAGGAATTCTATGCATTGTTACAAATTGAAACTTATCCATATTGCATCATCATTTTATGTTCATTGTTATAATTCTTGGAAAGGATTGCTTTATCATTGCATCATCATTTTGAGCTCATTGTTATTGGTGAATTGCGTGTTGAAACCATTGTTGATACCTATTGTTGCACAAACTTTTATTTGCATTGTTGGTCATGAGATATATATTGTTGGTCCGTGCAGAGTGTTTGTGAATTGCGTGTTGATACCATTGTTGCAAAAACTTTGTCTTGCATTGTTGGTCATGCGATATTTCTCATTAATATGCCCTGCCATAACCATGAATATCGATTTTATATCAATAATTATTATTTTTTCGAAATCTGAAGTAGACAGTGACCTTCCTCATGCTTTGAAGGTCATGTATGCGAAATTTCATCAAGATCGGAATAAAACTGTAGATTTGTATAAAAAACGTACCCACAGACCCACAGACAAACATCCTTCTTTATATATATAGAAGATATATATATATATAGAAAGATAGCTGATATAGAAGTTGCTTTAACAAAAGTCCCTGAAAACAAAAAAGAAACGATAAGGAAAAAGGCAATATTCAGTATAAACAAGTTAGCTTCATCATATAACATGACACACAACTCCTTAAAAAAATTAAAATGACTAACATGATTCATTCAGGAAAAATACCTACATATCACCGCTATAGATAAAAGTAAAAAAAGAGTCATTCAACATAAGAAAGAATCTATAGACAGCACTATGGAATTTATTAATAATAATACACATTTTCAATCAGAACTACAAGATAAGTCGAAATACTTCCTGAACAAAACAATCAATCTGCTCTTAAAATGGAAAAAATGTAAAATGATTGACGACAGCACGTACAACAATTTGAGACCAAATAATTCCCTTCATAATAATTTCTTCTCAATTCCAAATCTACATAAAAACAATAAACGAAGACCTATAACCCCGACAAAAAATTCCGCCACGTACAAATTACCCCAATATCTGGAAAATATTATAACTCCATACTGCAATTTCCTTTATTCATGTAAAAATTCCTACCAAGTCAAAACGCAATTAGAAACCACAAAATTCAAAAGTGACTATCAAATTCATATCTTAGATATTAAAATCATGTATGACCATCTACCCGTCCCGCAGACTTAAATATCCTCAAACAAACTTTACAGACACAACTTGATAGCGACAATCGACAATCGAACACTGAAGTGTACATTCGTTAGGATGGGACGAAAGCAGCGCTTTCACAAAGCTCATCCAACCAGAATAAACTCCAAAGGAAATACACTGAGGTAGTCAAGAAGCCTAACAAACCCAAGCGGTCTTCCATATTATACAAAAAAGAAAGTAAGATTGACGATTGTCAGAAACAAAAAACAAACGAAATAAAAAAATACAAGGAGAAATAAGATTATCACATCTTCCAGTAGTCTGGGAAAGAGACGTTGCTAATATCTTCAAAATTGATGTCAAGAACGTGCCTCGGTTTACGATACTTCGTATGCCAGTTCATATTCATTGAGTTCTCCAGTATCCCTTTCACAAGCTTATTGTCGTGAGTCTTCATCTTCTGTATCATAATCAAAAGGAGATCCTGTATAAACTTACCGATATGGGCCATGTTTAAATCGAGGTGGATGGATTGGTTTTTCAACTTGATAGCACCACAATGAACAATCTTATAGACGGTGTAAAATTCTGCTTAGAAAATAATCAATTCACATTCGACAATAAATTATTCTCTCAGCAGCACAGGGCCTACCAATGGGAAGCCCCCTGAGCCCTCTTCTTGCCAAATTGTATGCACATTATGTGGAATCACAAAAGACTAATAAATAATGAAATAATATGAAATAATAAACAAATCAGAACTCAAATCAAAAAGTGTGCTGGATAAGATACGTAGATGATATCTTAATAATCACAAAAGACTAATATTAAAAACATTGTAGATCATTTGCAATCTAATTCCTCCTTCTAATTCACTACAACCACAATAAGTAATAACCAGCTCATTTTCCTAGATCTTTTAATCACTCGCGAAAATAACAGGATGATATTTGATTTATACGAAAAACCCACACAAGGTATCATAACAATCATCTATAACTCTTATCAACCTTACCACCACAAAATAAGCATCATTAACAATCATCTATCACGCATATACAACTTCTGCTCTCCTAACAACATTTAAAAACAAATAGATATGTTTTGGATAAAATTGAAAAAAACGGCTATCCAAACAAATTCTGACCAAATGCATTAACGAATATTTCCCCAGTCCAAATAGGAAAAATATGAATCCTGTGGAAATTAATCAAACGGATAACAAAAAAGAAAAAATTTAGTTCCTTATGGATTCAAAGACATCTGCATAATAGGTCATCATTGTACTCCGAGCGGCAATGTGCGATATAAATACTTATATCTCTTAAGGAGCAGGAGATAACCGAAGCAGCTCATTTCGATAAGTAATATTTTTTAAACTTTTCATCACACACAGCTCTACTCTCACATCCAAGTAATCCTAACTAACATATGGATTCCTATCAGATACACTATTTCTAAGTTCCAAATCTGGTCTCCGCAGATTGGTGAAGATAGCCCAGTTTACCATCATTACTAATTCATCATCCCATACGTGTAATAGTTAGATCCATATTCTGGCCATACAGGTTAGTGATACAAACATACCTTCTTTTGACACATTCCCGTAACACCATGTCGTTCTTCAGCAACCTCTTTGGCACCTATTCAAGGTTAAGATAGAGAATAAGATCGTATGAAAAGGAATCTGTGAAATCTGAACGCAGCAAGTAATATTTGGAATTTAATAAGTTTCTACTTTCGCATAGAAAAATACCTAATTATGCAAAAATCAATTACAGAACCAGCGACATAGGCATAAAAAATATCATCAATAAGGCGGAAATAAATACTGTAAATGCCATTATTAAACAGCAATAACACTGGATCGTCTACAAACGTCGCGAAACAAAACACGTGCCATCCTGAACAATAAATTAGATCCCGATTCCTTACGTTTAATCTTAGAATATGTCAGGAATAAACGTGATGAATTAAAAACAAACTTAAGCAGAATGAAAAATGAAAAAGTCCGTAAATTGCTAAACCAAAACGACCAGAATAACGTTATTAATCTCAGCGACATTGACATCCCGCACCATTTCTTGCAACTTCTATCATTAGGTCTGAATTTCAAACTGCTTGCCTCATTGAATATTATTAACAAAACTCCCTGAAAACAAAAAACAAACGATAAGGAAAAAGGCAATATTCAGTATACACAAGTTAGCTTCATCGAACAACATGACACACAACTCCTTAAAAGAATTAAAAAGACTAAAACGATTCATACAGGAGAAAGACCTTCACATCACCCCTATAGATAAAGGCGAAAAAATAGTCATTCAACATAAGAAAGAATATATAGACAGCACTACGAAATTTATTAATAACAATACACATTTTCAATCAGAACTACAAGATAAGTCGAAATACTTCCTGAACAAAACAATCAATCTGCTCTTAATATGGAAAAAATGTAAAATGATTGATCTCACACAACAATTTGAGATCAAATAATTCCCTTCCTAATAATTTCTTCTCAATTCCAAAACTACATAAAAACAATAAACCAAGACCTATAACCTCAACAAAAAATTCCGCCACGTACAAATTAGCCCAATATCTGGAAAAAATTTTAACTCCATACTGAAATTTCCTTTATTCATGTAAAAATTCCTACGAAGTCAAAACGCAATAAGAAACCACAAAGCTAAAAAGTAACTATCAAATTCATACCTTAAATGTTAACTACATGTATGACCATGTACCCGTCCCACAGACCTTAAATATCCTCAAACTTTACACAGGGTGCGTATGCTTTGTGAAAAACAAAATTCAAGGACTTTAAAGAGTTTTCCAGGACAAATTCAAGGACTATAGTCACACTTTAATGGTAGATGAAAACACATTTTAATAACATTATATAAAGATATTTAATGAAACATTCCAATTTTTTCATTACAAAATCCTAGGGAAAAAAATAGTAAATTTAAAATTGTTTTATTCACAAGTGTATATGATCATAAAGGAAAAAAAATGTAGGCTACCTTCAGTTAGTCGTTTTTAGTAAATCATATTGAGTTGTTATTTCACGATCCAATTCTTTTATTAATCCCATTTTCTCATCTGCCGATTTTCTGAAGCTATTGGATTTGACAATAAAATCAAAATTTCTTTCGGATTCTGCCCTTTGTGCCATTTCATCCGCAGATGTTAATAATACTGCCACGTCTTTTTCAATACTTTTTTTTTCTTTTTTATTTGATCTAAATCATCTTGGATTGCCTTTCTTTTTTTGACTACTGAAACACGTGTTTACTCTTTTGATTTCATTTGTAAATAAGCCATATATTTTTGTCTGGCACTTCCAACACTTAATAGGAGGGATTTGGAGAGATTAACATTTTCAATCCCACCAACATATGAAATGTGATCATATATAATCCTTTGAGATGTAATAGAATTTTCCTGCATATTTTCAATAATAAGTTCCTTATTTATTGAATAACCTCTTTCCACAGATGCTTGTCCATGTGATAAAAGTAATAGAGACTGAATAATATTCCACATCTGTTTGAAGGATGGATTTGAAGACATATATTCATTAAACAATACATCAATTCTCGATGCCTCTTCAGTTGAATCAAAATTTATAAAACATGAGTTTATTTTTGCTACATCAGTTACAAATTCTTGGAATTGCAATAACACACTGTCACACTCATCAGGCTGAAGGCGATGCACATCTACAAAAAGTGTTAAAATTGATTTGAAATTTTTCACACACGAAAGTCCATCTGTGGCCATTAATTGGGGGTCTAAACACTTCAGGTGACGAACAAGAGAATACTGCATGGGGTTTTTAACTAGTAGTTTTGAAAGTAGTTCTTGTAAAAATGCTCTGCATTGTATTCGGAAATCCATAACTTACCGTTCACTAACATTCTTTGATATCAAACTCTTGTTATTGTTTCTGCTTGAAAACCAATATCAATGCTTTTGTAATGGCAACACACATTGCTATCATTGAAATAATTGAAGATGCTTCATCCATTACAGTCTTCTTAATAAAGCGATTCATCTAACTTCTCATAATTTTCTCCATATCCTTACCCAGAAATGGAAGCAAAGGTATATCTGCCTGATATCCTTTTAAAAATAGCATTAGCTGTTTAGCACTTGAATTAAAAAAGTGCAACTTCGGTATGGTAAAAGGATCTTGTAAGAATTTGTGTATTACATCAAAGGAAGCAGTGCTAGGATTTTTAAATACTTTCATTTTTCGTATTTTTCATTATCGTATTTTTCAAAATATGACCAAAGTTCAATAGCTCTCTCACAAGCAGGTGAATATTCTAGCCATCTGTGTGGACAAAATTTGAGTGGCATTTTTGATGCACCTATTTTATCTACAAAGTCTTCTCTTCTTGCAGGGGAATCTTTGAATAATCTGTACATGCTTGTAAGAAGTTTTTCAATTCCCCATCCACTAGCCATGGAACCATGTCTAAATGAATTGTTCATTATATGGAGGCCACAACTACCAACATTTAAAAGTGAATCATTAAAATCAGAAGAAATCGAAGCTTGAAACGAATCAAAAAATTTCCACTTCACATTCGGCCCATCCATTGATAATTGAAGAATATTTTTTGTTGGCAGGCATTCAATACATTGTCGAAATAGTTCCATCATTTTATGTCCCAAGAAGACTGAACTAAAATATCTTCCCATAATCTAACGTGAACATCTATTTGTTTAGTCTGAATAAATTTGTTTAAACTCTCATCAAATAAAATTACGAAATGTTTATTTTCATGGTTAATATTTCTGACAAGAAGGGATTTAAAATACGGAGCCAAGCCAAAGCAACAGATGCAGGCACATTTTTTTTTCTCCGCAGGAGAAATTTTCTGCTATCACACTGTCCGGAAACATGAGTTTAAATAATAAATCTTTACCAGCACATGAACGATAGGAATAATGACTTTTAACTAC
>JAHWFO010092617.1:2320-12517 GCA_023313115.1 Rhysida immarginata
GCTTATTGATCGGTATTTTGGTTGCGTTGGTGGGAGTATGGTTGGAGCTGACTTTTGTTCTTGTTATGTTCTTTGGTTTGTGTAAGAGGGGTATTGTTCCGTTCCAGGCAATATGTTTGAGTGTCATTGAAGTGGGGTGTTTCTTTTAGTTTGCTGTGGATGGCGCTGTTTTGGAGTGCGAGTGCGCGTTGGTGTTGTTCAGTGGTTTTTCTTACTTGTTCTTGTTGTTTTTGGTGCAGTGTGCAGTTTTACTTAGTAAACTTCGTTATAATAAAGTTGTTAGTTTGCTTTATGAAATTGTTTATTTTTGAATTCTAGTTTAATACCTTGTTGCATGTCCGCAACCTTTGAATTCTAGTTTTGAAGAAAGCGTCAGCGTGCATGCATTGTTATGGCTGTCATTGTTTTCTGACTTTTTTTTCAAGAAAGCGATGACAGCATTATAGTTAATTGTTATGACGTGGTTCTGAGTTTTTGGAATAGTTCTTGTGTAAGTTTTTTTTTGTTTTTTTTTTTATCAAAAATCTGTCGACGACAGACGACATGTGGTGGGATGGTTCCACCGATGTTCTTCTGATTCGTTCGAATGGCGGCAGCAATTGCGCTGCGGTTTTAAAAGTTAATGTTACGCACTCCACAGAACTATAAATTAGTTGGGTTTTTTTATATGTCGATGCAGTTTGGATAATTGTTTCTATCCATTTTATGATTATATCCTTCCACGTCGTGGCGGCTAGCGATTGAGATCTGTGAACTCGATAGTTTTGACGGAGTTCTATGACCATGTTTAGCAAGGTATAGTGTTGGTCAGGAATGCCCATGCCCAGCCCCTAAGAGATGACAGCTTGATGGGTGAGTGACGTTTCTTTCTTTTTGTGTCCAAGTTTCCGGGAGGGGATAGCCGCCTCAACCTTATGATATATTCGCCAAAGAATGTTGTTCAAGTAAAGTACCTTAGCGAGAACGCCTGGTCTGCAAGTTTAGTTGTGCTGTGTTCTTTAGAAAACTATGTGTCTGGACAGAGCTGTACAGTTATATTGAATTCTGTGTTCTGGTGAACTGTCTTTGTTTTCACTGTATAAGTTTTATTAACTGCAATTTTATGTCAGTAGTTAAAATAGTATGCACAGTAGAGTGTAAGTTTCTTGATTAATGGCTAAGGTTTTGGGTGCAATTTGTTGAGGTGTGCGGTGAGTAAGTTGGAGGGGTAGTTTGCTAGTGATAACATGGGTGGCCAAGCTGTGCGCCTGGGGACGTAGTGGTCGCAACATTGTTGCATTGTATGTCTTGAGAGACGTACATGCCGCAGGAGGTCGTAGGGCCTGAGGCTGGGCGCTTCTAACCCGGAACTGGGTCCACAGGGGTTCCTGTGATCCTCCTCTGGCATTTGAAAAGGATCACATGACACTTGTCCTGCGTTGTAAAGAAGGAATATTTAATGGCCCAGGTTTATTGTGGGGGCGTCCGAGTCACTGGTCGCTTTAGCCATCCTTCAGGGAGATTTGAGCACATGTATAGGCCGTAGCCCATGCAGTAGTGAGCGCAGAGCGAGAGATTTCCCAGCCCCATTTTGAAATATATGGACCGCACATCTCAAAAGCTCTATGGGAATATGTGCACACTGGTGGTAGCTACGTGGTGCTTTATATGTCTTGGATAGTGGTCTGAGGGGCCCCTAACACTAGACAGCTGACCATTGATGCTAACCTAACTAATCTGGTATAGGGTCTTGTTTCTGAGTGTCATGTTTGTAGATTTTTACTTTTTTACTGCCACTGCACTGAAGTAATGTGTATTTATGTAGAGTGATTTTTGGAGAATATTAAAACGTTTTTGCTTTTATGTTGGACTGGAGTTGATTTATTTGCTAGAAGATTAAATTTGCATTTTCAGAAAGCAGCAATCGTGCCCTTAGCGATTTCTGACCCACTGATGAACCCTGCTCCGGTAGAACCCATCCATTAATTTTAGTAGTGACGGGTATCACGCAAGGGGAGGGGGTTGCCAAAATGTGATGCCCCTCCCCCTAATTTAAATGTAACAACAACTAGTGTCGGGTGAGATGGGTGCCAAGGGTTCGGGACTGATAGCCGATGGTATGAATTCTAAAATTATAAGAACTACTACGGCAGCTTATTAACAAATTATAACTCTCTTTATTTCTGAAAGAATTAAAAATCATACGCAAGCACAGTTAAGTAATAACTCCAGTATGACAGGAATGACTACAATTGACACTGCGCATGAATATCTGATAAGCTCTGGTACCTGCTGAAGAGGGCCCTCCCAGCATCGAAGAACCTAAATGCCTAACTAGTAAGTACTGTTTACTCAATCAGTACTCCAATCAGCTCATGCATAATTATCTATAGTCTTATTTTGCTACTCTTAATTACGAGCAAGGCTTCGCAACCAACGCTAATGCATGGCAACACGAGTTGCACTTCGACTATGCAGGCGGGACTTCGTGACGAGTTAGAGCTCACAACTTATTCGTCACACGAGCACACAGGTAGTGCTTCTATTTCCAGACAGTCAACACTACTACACGTCGCACGGCCCTTTTAGTTAATTTAATGCACCAGGGGAGGACCGTAGTAACCCCCTACAGCACCCCAGTGCGTTTGTGACCCAGCTGTGCCGCTTTGCTCACACCCCGGTGTTCGTACTCATAATGAGGGTTATGCTCAACGAGAGGCGTACGCACGCCCACACGGTAAAAGCGTGAAACAACTCGTCAGTTCAGAAGTCCGACCCCGAGTTCCTGCATCGAACACTGATACTCCATCTCGTTGCCTTGCCAAGCCTTCTCCTTATGTTTCAAATGCAAACAGAAATGTTACTAGACAAAGGATACAGCTATACGAGGGGCAGTCATAAAGTTTTAATTAACACTTTGAAAAAATCAAGCTGTGACCATGAAACTTGGTGATGGTGTTAGTCCTTCTCTACATATTCACCCTTCAATGCGACACATTTTTCCCTACCGTGGATGATTTAGCGGAGACCTTGGTTGTAGAAGTCTGCAATTTGGCTGTTCAGGAAACGTTCCACCTCAAAAATCACCTAGTCGTCATTCTGGAAATGCCTGCCACGCAATGGTTTCTTCATCCGAGAAAAGAGGAAGAAGTCATTGGGAGCCATGTCAGGAGAATACAGGGGGTGAGGCAAAATTTGATAGCCCAAAGAAGCAGCATGTGTGAGTGTGTCCTGTGCAGAATGAGCTGGGGCATTGTCCTGGCGCAAAAGGATCCCCTTGGACAGCAGCAAGATGTTGAAAACTGACCCATGACTGATTTTCACTTTTTTCCACTATCGTCTCGATTGTGATACGCCGGTTTTTGAGCGCTAGAGCCTCCACTTCTCTTGCGATTCCCAGTTCTTCATGAAAGATGGTCTGCCACTTTGTTGTTTGTCATTCAGTCTTGTTTGTCCACACTGGAAGTATCTGCACCACCTAACCACTGTGTCATATGATGGTACAGTGTTGCTGTAGAGTTCCACCACTCAGCATGGATTGTTGCAGACTTGTTCACCTTTCAAATGCAGAAAACGAAAGGGGCACTGATACTCCATTTTATCAATGGGCTGCACCATTTTGATTTGGTCCCTCTAGCGGCATTCTATGGTACTGTGGCGTGAGGATTTCACTATGTACTAGGACTGCTGATATATACTCACATACAAACAAAAAATTAATTACGTAACTTTATTTTTTTGAGATAATTAAAAAACTTTATGACTACCCCTCGTATATTAACATCACATAATAGGTGCAATGCGCTCTCATTAACACGTCTGATTACGGCGGCAAACTATGTAGTTCCATCCTACATCAGTACACTAAGACTTCGTTGTACTTGGGCAACTATTTCGATTAACTATTCAATCTTCTCTTAATCTTGTTTTAACCGATGTTATCAATGTACTATTTATTTAGCATGAATCAGATGTTTCCCCACTCACACAACATGGAAAGGACTCACCCAATATGTCATCTCATTGGCTTGAAGTCTTCCGATGTGTGTCGCATTCCGATGTCCATTCGAGCACAAACAAATCGTCGCCATCTTCTGACAGATCCGCTGAATACAAGGCAGTTTTTTGACTGCAAATATCAGTATTGGTTGATTAGCTACGCGGTTGTTTGTGAAGTGTGTTTTTTTTCGTTTGGCGGATTTTTAGAATGAGTGACTTGAACGAGCAAAGAGTTGCTGTGAAATTTTGTGTTAAACTCTGAAAAACTGCCACTGGACGAGTGGAAAAGGCCAGAAATGTGGACGAGAGGTGACTGGTTGTTTCATCACGACAACGCTCCAGCCCATTCAGCCCTCAGAACTCGAGAGTTTTTGGCCAAACACTCGATCACTGTTCTTCCTCACCCACCCTACTCACCTGACCTCGTTCCTTGTGACTTCTTCTTGTTTCCCAAACTCAAAAGACCTTTGAAAGGAAGGAGATATGAGACGATTCCCGACATAAAGGCAAATGCGACGAAGGCGTTGAAGGACATCACAAAAGAAGCGTTCCAGGACTGTTTCCAAAAGTGGAAACACCGTTGGGGTAAGTGTGTGCGTCGGGGAGGAGAGCACTTTGAAGGGGACCCAGATGTGTAACTTCTGAATAAAGTATATTTTGTTTTATGACGTCAGTCTACGTATTTTTTGAACAGACCTCGTATAATTTTAAAAAAGTTAATAAAAAATATAACCATTGTGGATTATCAAGTCCGGTGCTTTAGCATTCACTTCGTGCTAATTGCTAAAATTTCCCAAAACCTTTCCTAAAAATGCTGATCAGATGTGTTCATCCTGTGCAATTTTAAGATGTCTACAAATTGGTGAGTGGCCTTTTTCTTGTTCGTTTTGCCACGGACTTGACGGAAAAAAGTGTGGTTCAGCGAACTGTGCGAGCCCATCTAGTGTCAATTTACCATCGTGCGTATTTCCCTGTTTGGTGAGAAGAGCAAGGACAGCAGTGTGACTGCTAAAGTGGCAAGTCGTAACTGACGAACTAATCTAGTGTTTATGAACATGGTTGCGGGAGCCTTTGCTCCATGCTGATTTCTATGTAAATAAGAAGTGCCTGTAGTAACATTTGACTTGTAATATGCTTTTTGTTGACAAGTGCATCGTGTCACAGATGGAGGGAGGACGGCTCTAACAGCTTGCTGTTTGGTTCAGTGGAGGGTGAACACGAGTGTGTCTCTGGCGTCTGAGGCATGCACATTGGCTTTATAATAGTAACCTATATGCATACTCCTGTATAGTTTCTGCTGCTTGTGGTCCCTAGTTTAGGAAGAGGTCAAAGAGTAATCCAGGTGAGCAGCAAGACCTTGAGAGTTCCCATGTCTCCCCCTCGTTGCTGATAAAGAAGTCACATGGCGTTGTGTAGTACGCGCTGAGCAAAGGAATATTAGATTCTCGCACTGTTCACTGGGTGGATTGTTCAGTCAACACACGTTCGTTAACAGAGCACTCTTCAAACAGTGTTGAAGTACACCCTGTTGGGGTCGAGCTGTCCTGGTTTAGGCCACAGAGTGTGCCTCCCTCTCACGTTTATGAATGGCATGCGTTCTAGTTTAAGTAGCGTGTAATAATTGTCTGAGTTAGATAAGCTGCAGCTGGGGTCCATGAATTATAATACTGTAGTTTAAACGGAAATACGAGGGGCCCCTCTCTGAAATATAAGGATAGTCATGGGTTGTTAGAGTGTTAAATAGATATGTTGTGAAAAGGGAATAAGCTTATGTAGTTTTGTTGATGTTTTGGATATTAAATAGATATAAGTAAGCATTTTCTGGGTTTGATAAGGTGTTTTTTTGTTTTATTTTCTTCTGTGCCAACATCGGTGCCCTCAGCGATTCCCGAACTTACTAGTACCTTTAATCATAAGGGGGGGGGGGGGGGTCATCACACAATCTTCACTCCCCCCTCGGCTACTTCATAACAAGTTTTAACTTCTTGTTAGTGTGGATTGATATTTAAATTTTTGAAAATCACGGCCAAAAATGAATTTGAAATGATGGGTCTTGATTTGATGCCCTGTTTGTGGGTTTAGATAGGGCATACAATCTAGGTAATGTCAGATTTGGTGAACACATGTACAACCCAGTTGCAAAAATATACAATCACTAGACAATTTCAATACATTTTTATTTTTGATGTCATTTTGCTCAAAAATTAACGGGAAAATATGAACTGCAAAGAATGCAATAGATTTTAGATACCGTAATTTTCGGCAGTACCGCCGCGGCGTTTCTGTTAATAAAAGTGAAAATTTTGGCGTGTGCAGCGTATCAGCTGCCGCGGCGTTACTGTCGAAGATTTTACAAAAATTAAAAAAAAAAAAATAAAAATAAAAAAAATTTCTACCCACGATTTTAGGCCTACTTCATAGCGTTCTCTAAACGATATGAGTAGTAACAATGTATTCCTTGATTCATATTTATTGAGGAATTTATCGATGAGTTCACATCCTATTAATTAAAAATTCACTCCGATAGCGATCGAGTGTGAGCGTTCAATTTCGCTTGTTCAATTTCGCCATTTGCGCTTTGCAATAATGGCCGACAGTGAAAGCGTATCCCACCTCGAAGTATGTTCCGAATGCATTTATAGTTTTATAATAAATCTGAAGGCACAAAACACGTCAGGAAACACGTTTTTTTAGGATAAATCTTCCCGATTAGGTGACGGCGACGCGCACTCGCTTCGCTTCCGCTTCACAATGGCCAACTCCCGCAGCCAGCTTATGATTGGCGCGCACACACACGGATATAATGAAAACGGGACACGAAATTTGTCTTTAAGGAGAACAAGTTGCCTGTTGGCGTATTTCTTTTGTGCTTTTTAATTAAAATTTCTTATACCTGGATACACGGCAGGGGCGAAGGAGCTGAAGATAAAAGCGAAGATTGTTTTATATTTTTTATTTTTTTAAAATTTTTTCTCCTAGGCTTCGAATTTTCTTTAAAGTTTCGTTTTTCTCGTACGTAGATTTTTTTGCATTTTAACGCTCGTTTTTGCATTGAAATCTAATAAATCCCCACCAGATTATAATATAGGAAAATAAATAAATAATTACGCTTAAAACAGAAAGTTTAAAAGCATAACGAGTTTCTGTGGCAGTTAACTCTTATCAAGAACAGATGAAGGTACGCTCTTGCTCTTATTCACTGATCGGATTTTTTATCTCGATGCTTGGGGCTGACCGGTCACGAGAGCGCTTGAGCGCACCAGTATTTTATTATTATTATTATTATAAGCAAGAGCACGGTGGAATATATCTTCCCCTCCATCGGAGGGGGAGAAAGCAGCTTTTAAAATTTAAACTAACAGACAAGATTGAAAAGGCCTAAGAGCAATCGTGCAGGCAGGACTCAACAAAAAATGTATTCGGCGCTGGAGGAAATGTATTATATGTAAGAAATTAAAAATTTTCCCCACTGAAATTGTATTACTTTTATTGAAGCATATAAGAAAACTGTTTTTAGATTACCGATTGCGTGTGTGGTGGGTGCGGCATATCGGCTGCGGCGGCGCTACTTTCGGAGATTTTACATTTATGTTAAATTTTTGCTGCTGCGGCGTATCTGCCGAAAATTACGGTATGTAGAAATCGTTTTTAAAAAAAAATCAACAAAATTCATCCATTCATATTGTTACAACAAAACATTAAACATACTTTTAGTCCTTCAAAAATTTCCAATCACCCCTCAAAAAATGGGAAAGTTTTAGCTAACTGCAACTTAATTTGCATTTTTATGTTGTAGTAAGCTTAATAAGACAATTTGCATACAAAAAAAAAATCTAAGTTTCCCTGTGATTTTTTTGGGACTCAAATCACATGCTACAACAAAATGGGGCGAGGTAAAACAAGCAGTAATGAAATACGCAATTTGATTGTTGAGAAGCACTTACAGAAACATTCTACTCGCAAAATGGCTACTAAATTAAATGTATGTCAAAGTGTAGTTGTTGAAATCATTAAAAAATTGAGAGAAACAGGAAACTTCCGCAACTAAGCAAACTGGTCGACCAAGGAAAACATCAAAAAGGCAAGAAAAACTTCTCCCAAGAATATTACAGGGCAAACATGTTACCACATCTGAAATCACAATTGACTTGTGTGAAACAACAGGAGTAGATGTCTCAAATGCTACTACAAAGCGACGTCTGAAGGAACAATGTTACGTGCAAAAATCAAACCTCTACTATCACGTCTCCAAATGGTAAAAAGGCTGAATTGAGCTAAAGAACATCTTCAATAATCTTCAGAAACGTGGAAAAGTGTCATCTTCAGTGATGAATCTAAATTTATAGTTAGTTATGATGAAGAAGGTAACCGTGTTATTCATAACATGAAACATATAAGCCAGAATGCTTAAGTACACGTGTCAAATTCTCTGACCCACTGATGGTGTGGGGTTGTATGAGTGTAAGAGGAGTTGGCCAATTGAAATTCATTGAAGGGACGGTTAATGATCAAAAGTATCAAGATATATTGGAAGAATGCTTTGTTGCCTTTGTTGCCAGAATTAATCAAAACAGTCAAGCAGTGTTTCAACAGGATGGAGCAGCACCACACCGAGCTCGAACAACTATGGCGTGCTTTCAAGCTTATGAAGTTGAACTGCTTAAAAATTGGCCACCAAACAGTCCCGATTTATCACCAATCGAAAATCTATGGCACATTCTGAAAAAAGGGGTCCGACGGAAGGAACCACGAACCTGAGAGTTATTAAAAGTCTCCGGAATTGGCTACCCTGACTAATCTCTCCCTGGGAAAATATATGCTGGCCAATGATAGAAATTGATTTCCAGCATGCCAAATCTTTGCATGCAGTAATTTCTGCTAAAGGTGTAAATACTAAATACTGATTGGAAATTTCTGAAAAGTCATTGTGGGTGACTGGATATTTTTGAAGGGCTAAAATTATGTTTAATGTTTTGTTGTAACAATATGAATGGATGAATTTTGTTGATATTTTTTTTAAAAACTATTTTTACATATCTGAAATCTATTGCCTTCTTTTCAGTTCATATTTTTCCCATTCATTTTGGAGCAAAATGACATCAAAAATAAAGAGGTATTGAAATTGTCTAGTGATTGTATATTTTTGCAATTGGGTTATATTTATTTCTATCTGGTGGTATGATGGTATTGCATTGTTTAATCGTGGACTTCATTTGCCTGATGAGATTATGGAGTGGATCCTTATTGACTTTCATGAAGGGACCGTTATCAATTAAATTCTTAAACTCTATCATAATAAAGGCCATTTTCCATTTAGCGACTTTAGGCGTCTCATAATGTGCAGCGACTTTTGAGCCTCTTGCAATTATCGCCGGCAAGACATGTCGTGATTAGCACATGATCACAGTAGTTTTCCATTTAGCGACTTTCAAGCATTATCCTGACTCTGATCTGATCTGATTGGTCGACTCACTGCAAACAATTGTTGCAGTCTCAAGGCGATGGAAAAAAAGGATATCGATCACTTTCACACTTTGAATTTATCACTATATCATTTTTACTTAGTAAATAATGATTCACCAAATTTTTAAAACCTGTTTATTAATAAATTCACAAGGGAAAAGTCCCCTATTCACCAAATAAATATACCAAAAAGTCCCAGACACCCGACAAACGCTAAAGAGATGCTAAATGAAAAACAGGCTTAAGTAGACCTATTCATGATGAACAACGTATTACTTTTATCTGCTTTTAAATAGAAGCAGTCCTTATTCCCAAGCTCTTTCTCTATTTTAGTTAGATTTTTACGTAGAGGCAAGTAATTTTCTCTGTTCTTATTTAGTAATGAAACACACCTATTACGTATGTCACATTTGATCTTATCCGGTAAATAACAGGTACCGACTTCCACGTTGCAAGCAGTGATGATCAAATCGATAGGTAATCTGTGAAACAGAAATTTAATCCCTTTCCTAGGAGATTAATTTCGTCCTCGTTGAATTCATTATCTTAATTATTAATCAACTGATTGTCCTCTGGTGGGACTTGGGATGGTGAAGCTGTTAGCTTATGTGGATAATTGCGTAAAATTATACAGGGCGTTTCATAATTGGTGTCCCGTCTTTAGGTCCAAATAACAACTCAAAGGGAACAGATTGGGGGAAAATGAATATTGATTATTTGGTTTTAATGTCCCCTAATTCAGAATAAAAACATTCC
>JAHWFO010092621.1:0-29280 GCA_023313115.1 Rhysida immarginata
TGAGTATCAGATACAAAAAGAATTTTGAAAATCGGTTAAAAATTAAAAAAGTTACAGCCATGGAGGCATTACTTTTCAGCCCACCCTCGTATTTATTTAAATATACCATCTGTTAGGAATAAAGTTCATGACATTAAAAATTTGATTATGATGGAGAAACCGGATATTATTTTTATTACTGAATCATGATTTTTCAATTGAAAAATGGAAGGAAAAATTCTGCGACCCGGATTCGAACCAGGAACCTCGACTATCATGGCCGTCGCCTCTACCAATTGGGCTATCGCAGACACCAAGACAACCAAGTTGACACGGTGGTGTCTGCGACAACAGAAAGAAAAATTTTTCAGAGCCACTAGTGAGAATTAAATGAACTACAGGGTGGGCCTTAAGTCCCTTACCACCCATTGTACAATTCGTTGTGTTTCTAGAAATTGACGGACAACCGCAATGTGGGAACATATTAGGCCTAGGGGGAAGTCATATGGTGCACCGTAGGGTTTTAAATGGTCCTGGGCCACATGATTTCGGATTAGAATTTCCCAAGGAAACAATGGTGCAGTCCTTTAGTTCATATCTTACTTCGTTCAACAGTTTTTGCACATGGTGTTGCATGTACTGCCTGCAAAAATTCTGTTTTGGGGAGAATAAAATTAACCATAGAATTTTTCTACTGTTTTTCCTATGTTTTGTGTCCAATACCAACACTAAATATAATTTTTAAATCATGAATTAAAAGATCATGCATTTACGGTTACTGTTGATTTTGGAAGATAAAGTCCCTCTATGAATGAGCTCATTAATGTGTGTGAGGAGTTGGGCTGTACGCCGAGAGTGTCGGTACGCACACGTATAAATAATAATCAGGCTAGTATCCTGGATCAATTTTTTGTGTCAAATGATATGTCCTTCAAAATTGAAAAAAGTTTTAACGGTAGCTAAATTAGATCATACAATTCTGTTATTTAAAATAAAAATAAATTGTAATGATGAAAGCCCTAACTTACCAATGGTAATATCTAAGGGGTTTGTTTCTGATGACATTGATTGGGAATTAGTGTATAGAGCGTTACATATTTTTTCCCTTTTAATATTTTGAAAAATGGTGGAAATGATAGGAGTTGTGGAGAGTCATTTGAAATTATTTTTTATACAGGGTGTTTTTGAATTGAGTACAGATTTTTTGTGAGATGATAGAAGAGGTCCTTAGAAGTATTTTTTGTCATATGAACATGGGGTCCCCGCAGCTCCGTTTACTTCCAGTACTGCATTGAACAATCAAATGACACCGGGACGCAATGTGCGTTGCTAGGTCTAGATTATTTTCTTTTTAACAATTAACACAAGCAATCTACTGTAATAACTTTTAAAGTAATTGTTTGCAAAGAAATTTCAAAGTGCACGTGCTTGTTTGTTGAAAAGTCTTAGGACATCAGCGACCGTGCAAATCAACTTTTCCACGCGTACATCAATCCATCATAAGGCGTTGCGAATTGTGCTATGAAGCAAATGGCGGTCATTTCGAACAATTATTTTAAAAGTTCTTACAGTAGATTGCTTGTGTTAATTGTTAAAAATAAAATAATCTAGGCCTACCAACGCACACTGCGTCCCGGTGTCATTTGATTGTTCAATGCAGTATTGGAAGTAAACGGAGCTGCGGGGACCCCATGTTCATATGACAACAAATACTTCTAAGGACTTCTTCTATCATCTCCCAAAAAATCTGTACTCAATTCAAAAACACCCTGTATACTGAAAAGATGTGGTCTTAAAATAAGATCATGTCAATATAATTGCTGTGGTAGAAAAAAGATGGTGGGCAAGTGAATTGTCATGTTTATTTAAATAGAGAAACTATCTCTATGGGGAAATGAATAGGAAGCAAACAAGTGATAGTATAAAAAATTAGAAAGAGTTGAATAAGATTTATAAAAAAATTGATCAAGGAAAAGAAAAGATTCTTTTAGAGAGTAATGGGAAATTTTTGTAGAATTACATTAATCCGAAAATGAAAGTTCAAATTAAAGAAGTTGATTTTAAGGAGTTTTGAGATTCCTTTTTGGTACATGCTTTTCCTCCAAGTACGTTACAGAAATTTGAGCCGTTTTTTTTTTTAACCTGAAAGAATTTCTTTATTTGATTTTATTATTTTAAAAGAATTGTAAATTGGAATCATCTAACCCTTTTGATTTTATTGATAAGAACATTATGAGAAATTTGTTTTTGTTTTTTATTTCCTGTCTTGTAATTTGGTAAGTGAACTAGTATTAACGGGCATTTATCCATGTTGTTGGAATGCCTTTATGTTAAAACCTATTCAAAAAGAAAACAATAAGAAGGGGGGTGTCTTTTTATAGACCGGTGATGGTATCAATTACAGCATGTAAAAAATATTAAATAAGTTAATTTTTAAAGATATAATTGATTTTATTGAGGGCAGATTACATAGGAATCAATTTGGAGCGTGTTTTTTATGCGATTTTAAAGATGTAGAATTATGTTTTGAAGGCGTTTGCTGTTGGGAGAGTTCTTACTATTCTTTCTATGGATTTGTCTAAAGCTTTTGATTGTGTCGATGTAAAACTGTTTAGAAATGTTATTATGCCCGGCACAATATATATGGTTATTATCTTCATTCTTCATTAATAGAACTATTTTTATGGAGGGCCAAGAAAGTTTTTGCTTTATGTCGAGTCATTTGTTTACTTTTTATATAAACGATGTTTTTAAATTGAAATTTAATGGAAAGATTATAGTGTATATGGATGATATTTTTTTAATTTATGAATCCGAATATTATGATTCGCATGTTGTTTAATTTTGGATTCAACAGGATGAGAACATACTTACTGGCTGGGCTAAAGAAAAGCAGTTGCTGTTTAACGGTTTAAAAACGAGGAAGATACCCTTTGGTATTAGGAAGGCCTTTAGGAAAGGGAATGTGAAAGTGTTCGGGGTTTACTTGGATAGCACCCTATCTTCTTGTGTACTTATTGATAGGATGGTAAATAGAATTACCAGTTCCGTTTTTTATTTAAAAAATTGAAAGGGTTAGTGAGTTTTAAATGGAATAGGCTATCTTTAATAATGTGGTTTTCCCAGCAATGATTCAGTCTTTTTAATATATGCAACAAAGTTTAATTTAGAAATTTTAAAGTGTAAATATAATACACTCAATGAGCATATTATTATGACCACCTGACATGTTTATGCAAATGCGCGCACGGACGTCGCCACAATGTTGCTAACGAGCCGGACCTGGAAGCTGAGTGTCGTCGACAACAGTAGACGTGTTCCATTCTTCAACTAAGGGTAAACGACGCGATTTAACAGCCTTCGAACGCGGGATGATTGTAGGTGCTCGGAGCTATGGAGCGAGTATCAGCAAAACAGCAGCATTCGTGGGGTGCTCAAAAGCAGCCGTTGTTAAAGTATTTAAAGACTGGACGGTTAGCCGGAAGACGGAGTCTGAACGTTCGCAATGTGGCCGCCCGCGAATGGTTGATGATCGAACAGAACGGAGACTGTCACGACTGGTAAAGGATATCAGAAGGGCAACTGTGCATCAAATCACTGCTGACCTTAATCAGGGGTCCTCTAAAACTGTCTCTGAATGCACTGTCCTCCGCACACAGCATCGCATGGGATACGGAAGCCGAAGACCTGTCCGCACACGTTTGCTGTCTGCAGCCAACAAGCGGAAACGACTCCAATTCGCTCAGGAGCACAAGGACTGGACTATCGAGCAGTAGAAACAAATCATGTGGTCTGGCGAGTCACGATTTCAGTTACATCATGCAGACGGCCGCGTGAGAATCTGGCGGAAACAGCACGAAATCATGGACCCTGCATGCATGAGTACAACCCTTCAGGCCGCTGCGGGCAGTGTTATGGTCTGGGGAATGTTTTCCTGGCATGCATTGGGTCCGTTAATACATGTTGAACAACGTCTGGATGGCACAGCATACCTCCGTGTCGTCGCCGATCAAGTCCACCCTGTCATGTTGATGGCGTACCCCAATGGAGATGGCTACTTCTAGCAAGACAATGCGCCATGCCACAGAGCTCGTATTGTGCAGGAGTGGTTCCAGGAACTTGAGGGAGACTTTACCTTACTTCCTTGGCCCCCCACAATCCCGTTCACTTTGTTAACCAGAAACCGCGACTCGTCAGAGAAAGCAAACCTTTGCCACTCGGCTGAGTTCCAATGGCGATAGTCCATTGCGAAATTGGGGGCGTTTTCGGCGATGCACAGGCGTCAACATGGGTGCTGTTACCATACGCCTGCTCCGGAGTCCCAACCTCAAGAGGGATCGTTGCACTGACTTGTGCTGACACGCATAGTGGCCCCTTTGTTCATTTGCTGTATCAGTTGCTCATCGTAACCGACGCTCTCTTCTAGGATCGATGACCCGTGGGGCCCCTCTTCGGTTGCTCGAAACTGCCTGGTTCGTCCAGTCGCGGTACACCTTCACAACGGTAGCCCTAGAGCAGTTCACAAAGGTGGCCGTTTCTGAAATGCTGCCCCTTCCTTGGCCCGATAGCCAATGATCATTCCCTTTTGAAGGTCCGACAGGTCACTTGTTCTGCCCATGACGGCGACAATTGCTGTGTTAACGGATGCTACTACACGTCTGCTGTTTTCCAGCTTTTAATGATTTGCAATGATTTTTCATCTGCATATCATGGAGGTCCCAACATGTTCATATTAATGTGTCCCGACCCTGTATATTACTATTCGCATTTAAAATGAAATCATAACTCTAATGACTACTATTTATTGTAACTCATTAAATATCAACATAGCCAAAAGTGTTAGATGGTAGTAGTAATCATCGAGCTCTAGTATAAGTATTTTGAGCAACTGCCTTGACGCAACGCCAAGCGTTCATTAATACTGTAACCAACCAACCACTAAGCAGTTGACCATGTTTAAAAGTGGATGCCTCGGCACTCAGGGGTACAATTTAACGCTTCCAGTGAATGCTTCAAATTTATTTCATGTTCTTATTTAACCCATCGCATTAGATTTTAAGCAGCGTCATATATTTCAAAGGGGGCAGGGTTGCGGCCATTATCTTGATATGTTTCAAAACCACTGGTCCATGTGATTATTAACTCCTTGAAATCCAACCCTTTAAAACTCTTCGCTAACAATTTTCGTCTAATGAAAAATAAGGTTTCTATAGAAAATAGTCTGTAAGAATCTTGAAATTAATAAAATTATAAATAAATATAACAACCTCAGAGGGAATGAGGAGAAACGACTAACGAAATAAATATTGAAACTGATATTCCTATTATTGCCCGCATATTCAGATTGTACACAACTCGCAAATATTTCAAGCTCTATTCATAAAGTAAACAAGCAGACAAGACAATGTTCCCTATGAGACATCCTACACAGGCATATCCTGCAAACGTCATTATGTCTTCTGATGAACAGGCTAAGTAAAGGTACCTAAGAAATAGCTTCTGAAACGTAACTCGTTTGTAAGTCGGCGAGGGAGTGTAATTTCATCTGTGTAGTTCATTAAAAAACATAAAAGAGTTTACTCGTGGAGTCATCTTTAATCTTGGGCTGATTTAAATCCCCCCCCCGAAATTTTAAAAAATTAAATTAATTCCTAGAAGCTAAACATAAAATATTCAAACCTAATTTTCTCCAGGCGAATAGATTTCTGCGAATAAATTCAATTCAGCTTTCAACTATATTTCTATTTTTTCTTCATAGCAAGAAGAGTTATATTTTTTTTTTAATTTAAGGTTACATTTTTATAGTATGAACTTGTAAATCAATTTGCAAGTTAAACTGAATGTTTCAAATAAACAACTCATAACATTAAAACAAGTTCAGGGTGTGATTTAAAGTTTCAATAGATGGAAATTAAAAATGGAATAAAAAGAAATTTTATTTTCCTATTTGGAAAGTGTAACTATGAGACGGGTTGCTTCATGTTGTAAAAATCATGAATGCAAAATTACTTCTTCGTTTTCAAAATTTGTGAAATTAATTTGTTTATAAGAAGATTTATTCAAAGGAATTTTTCACGCCAAACCTGTAACCATTAATAAAGAAACTTATTTTTGTTTCAAATGCAGTTAACCATAAAACAAATTACCTCTCAGTTCACAAAAAATTGAAAAACAAACTCTAAAAAAGCTTTTTTTTCGATCATACTTGTTATCTTCGTCAGTAGGAACCTTAAATAAACTGAATAGAAAACAACAACTAACAAATTCATCCCTCCTCTGAGTCATGAAGATAATAAACTCTAATCGATCTATTTCTTCTACAATTCTCCCCTATTATTTACAAGCAAACTATCTACGGAGGGTTGGTTCAGATAAAATGAGACAACTTTGCAGTTCTGTTACGATGGTGTAATACCATGGCGCCACCATCGGTTGTGTTCGATGTGAGAACCACGTTGTTGGACTATCGCCCGGCACCGTAATTTCTACTGAAGTAGGCTGAGTTTGAGGGACTCCGTTGGAAGTTCGTTCCACACCTGCTGACACACTTTCCATAGCCCATCAACGGTTCTTGGTTGGCGACTTCCGAGCCGTCGTTTCAGGAGACCAAAACCACAGAGATCCATCGGTGATGCGTCAGGAGATTTTACAGGCTCATGAGAGAAGGGAATAACTCGTATGCCCGTTTCCTGCTCCATCTTCCTGGAGTAAGCCACAAATGACTTGGCTGTGTAGCCTGATGCCTTGTCCATGTGGCTCCAAACTTTTGATTGCTCACCAGGGTACAGACGTGGGATATCCTGCCGATATATGTGGTCCATTACATTACTCTGGAAGTAAGCTGCACTAATTTTACAGTTTCCAGGAACTCGACGAATCGTGAGCAGTCCACGTGAGCAATATCCGGCAACCACCGGGAAGCCCTTTGAAAACTTTTCCTTGCACCTTCGGACAAAATCGGACATGGCCTTGCCCCCTCTTTAGCGATAGTAAATTGCCCTGGGTTTGTTGGTGTCATCGAGGTCACCTGCAAGATGGTTTTCATACAGTTTTCTGGCGTTGGTGAATCGTTCCTGCACGTGCCTGGCCGACAGTCTGTGACCGCGCGCTTTATGACGTCGCTCTAGCCCAAGATTGTCATGAATTATTCAGGAGACTGTTGCCTGTGAAATACCTTTCCTTTGGGCTGGGCTTCTCTGTGTAGGGGGATTTTCTTTCAGCACTTCAGACCGGATTTCTCGAACCACCTGAGCTGGGCGTGTTGGCTGGGGCTTGTTTCTGGTCTGCTTCTCTGCTCGTCCACGTTCATTAGATGGTCGCAATTTGTTGTTGTTTTTGATTATTCGACCCACAGCAGCTTTGGATACCACAATACCATTTCGTTTGCATAATTCCACAATGCACGAAAGACTGAAGTTAGCGTCGGAAAGGCCAAACATATAGCCTTCCCAAAAAGCTGTGATTTTGGAAGCCATGTTTCAGCACGAAATGTCCCAAATAACAGCAACAAGTGTATACAAAGCTAATCCCCATGAATAGTGGACGAGTCATGCAAATCACATTCCGTCAAGGTCATACGCGGCGTTTAAAGTCGTCTCATTTTATCTGAATCAACCCTCCGTAAACTCCCCTGGTCAAAAGTTTGGGATATGCGATAAATTTGGATATCCTATCATGATAAAAAATTTTTATTCGATTTCCTTCCATTGCTGGTGGTAAAGGAAGCTTCAAAATGTTGACTGAGGCAGAAAGAGAAAAAATTAAGACACTGTACGAAGAGCACAAGAACTTTAAAGTCGTGGCTAAAGTGTGTCATGTTGGCTACAATACGGTTGTCCGGAGTGTCAAAAATTTGAACAGAAAAACGGGGAAGAAAATGGGTCGCCCTTCTGCTCTAAGTCGCAGGGAAAAATCGCGCATTAAACGCTACTGCAGAGCAGAAATTGCATCAGGCCACCTGGTCAACAGTTCTCGGATCCAACTCGGGCTCCAAGTAGATGCTTCTAGGAGAACTATACGACGAGAACTTCAACGTCAGAACTTTTCCTACGAAGTAATTGCGAAGAAAATTCCGTTAACAAAAGTACAACAACAACGAGCCAGGCTGCAATTTGCAGAGAAGCATATTCGGGAGAGCACCAACTCTGAAACCGTCATTTTTTCCGATGAAAAACGTTTCAGTTTTGATGGGCCAGACAACACATGCAGTTATGTGGAACATCGTGGTACATAAACGTCTGAACCTAAACGTGTGAAGCGTCAAATGGGAGGTGGAGGTGTGATGGTATTGGGGGCAGTCTGCAGCACTGGAGAGCTAAAGATCCAGGTGGTTGAAGGCACTTACACTGCTGCCAAGTACTTGCAAGATCTTCAGGATGTATTCATACCATGGTGCGAGCAAAAATTTCGTAGAAAGCCCTGGATATGGCAACAGGACAACGCCTCTATCCATAAAGCAGGCATCTTTTCGAAGTTTTTTCAGGAAAACAACATCACTACTCTTGACTTGAACATAATTGAAAACATTTGGCACCTCATGAGCAAGGAGATTATTTGCGGGATGCTTTGATCAAAGCTATCCAGAATGCAGCGAAGAAAATTAATGCAAATGTAATCCTTAGTTTGTTTAAATCAGTTCGAGGTCGGCTGTTAGACGTAGTTAAGTCAAATGGAGCACAGATTGCTTGTTAATTGACTATTTATTTTCTGGTTTTGCTTTATTTTGTGATGATACCCCAAACTTTTGACCAGGGTAATGCATATAATATGCTTGTAGTTATAAGCAAATATACTTTTCTTTATTTTGTCACTTGCATGTTATTGTTTGTTATTACATAAAAAATTAAGTTTCTACTGTGGAAATTTCATGGAAAACAACGACTTACCAAACTTTTGTCCACCAGTGTACTAAAGTCTTTTATTGCCAACCGACCCCACAGTTTACCTGAGGCAATAACCGCTCAGAAACAGTTTACTTGAGCGATAAGGCTCAGAAATATGTTTATGCGCCACGTTAGTGGAATATATGCTTAGGATGTTGTCAAACAATTGTTTTCAGCATCGCCTCGATAAAGGAACAGGGTTAAGCAAAAGATTGAGGTAAGGGGAAAGAAAAGGAACAGAAAGAAAAAGACAAGAAACAGAGAGGGAACAAAGAGAGGGGACAACAGGGTCCCTCAAGTCGGGAGTGGGGGCTAATATTGGCGTATGTCAGTCAGATGTTCTATCTATATATCTTGAGACCATCTTATGACCATCGGAAACACATAGTTTGCGAAGAAGGCCAGCGGATCTTCGGTTAAATAATTTGGCCAGAAATTTATCATTGTCAGAATCCCAGGACCCTAATGCGCCCACGATGCGAAGAACATTGACTTGCTAGACTGGCCTGTACTTAGCCCAGACCTACACTATATGATCACAAATATCCGGACACATGCACGTTTGCGCTCTAGCCACGACTTCATGGAAATCAATAGGGCGTTGCACATCCCTTTGCCCGAATCACAGCTTCCACCCTTCGGGGAAGACTTTCCACCAAATGTTGGTAGGTACTTTCCGGAATGTTCCTCCATTCCTCCCGAAGAGCGAGAATCAGTTCAGGTACAGAAGTTGGCCGATGTGATCTGGCCCGCAAGCGTCTTTTCAATTCATCCCACAGACTCTCTATAGGATTGAGGTCGGGACTTTGTGCCGGCCAACCCATTTCTTCGACCCCTGACTCCGCAAACCACTGCTGTACACGCCTCGCTTTGTGGCACGGAGCATTGTCGTGTTGGTAGAGAAATGGCCCGTTTCCGAAAAATTGCCACAACGTTGGAAGTGCACAGTTGTCCAAAACATTCAGATAACGGTCAGAGTTCTGATTCCTTGCACAGGAACGAGCTGGCCCAGTCCGTACCATGAAAATGAGCCCCACACTATGACTCCTCCTCCTCCGAACTTGACTGTGGGCTCTGTGCATTCAGGTAAGAAGCGTTCTCCAGGTATGCGCCAAACCCAAACTCGTCCATCGGATTGCCAGAGTGTGTAGCGAGATTCGTCTGTCCACATTACACGTTTCCATTGGTCCATTGTCCAGTTTCTGTGGGCTTTGCACCACTCCAGACGTCGCTTGGCGTTGACCCTGCTGATGTGGGGCTTGTGGGCAGCAGCACGACCATGGAATCCCATCGTGTGCAGTTCCCGACGAATTGTCATGGTACTGGCATCATTTGCAGAGGCGTTTCGAAACTCTGTGGCAATTTTTTCCGCCGAGGACTTCCGGTTGCTGCGGGTGACACGACGAAGCACTCGACGGTCTCTGTCCGTTAGTTTCTTGGGTCTACCGGTTCGTTGTTGAACTGTTGTTGATCCCCGGGTCTTCCATTTCATAATGACATCGCCTACTATTGACTTGGGTATCTGAAGAAGGCTGGAAATGTCACGCACGGCTTGCCGCATAGGTGACATCCAACGATGGTTCCACGTTGGAACTCACTGAGCTCTGCCGAACGACCCATTCTTGCCAATGTCCAAGCAGAGTTGTGTCTGAAGGTGTGGGAAGCTATTTAAATGATGTGCAAGTCATTATCATGTGACATTGGGCCAATCGATGATCTGTGAGGGGTGTCCGGATATTTTTGATCATATAGTGTAAATCCCATTGAAAACCTTTGGGGTATAATGGTTAGGGATGTTTACGAGAATGGAAAGCAGTATTCATCAGTTGCTTAATTGCAACAAGTCATTCAACAAGCTTGGGAAAAGATTCCTCAAAAAACGTTCCAATCCGTCATAAAGTCCATGAGAAATCAGGTATATGATGTAATTCGTCTAAATGAACAATTCATTGAACGTTAAGTTGCTACCAAAAAAATACTTTAAAAATTCAGGTCAGTTTTTAGAAGTTACTAATATTCTGATCCAGGTGTTTTTAGAAAGTATCTAATAAATACTGAATTAACAAGTCAGACAAACCGAAATGCCCAGGACCGATAGGATTTAAAGCATTCGAGAACGAAAATAAAAGCATTTGATTTCTAAAGAAGCCTTTCGTTGTTAAAAATTAGATTAGGTTGCTAAGCAAGGCGTACATCTAAGGCGTACATGTATAATTCAAACTGAATAAACCTATTTGAAAAGTTAAATGGAGAAAGTAGCAATTATCTATAGATTAGAACATATACGAATACTTTAATTTGTAAGCATTCCTATTTAATGAAATAAGCGTTAATTGTTGAAGCCTTCTGTGTAAGGGTCAATTCTTTCTTCATAAACTATTGTCAACGCTTTTCTACGTAGGCATGTACCGTAGAAAGAACGATTAGCTACTAGCTATTGTTAAAATTTGCCTAACACAAACTAACTATTGATAATATAAGGCGTAAGTAATTACATGCCATACCTTAGCATTGAAAGTTTCCAATGGTTTCATAATAGTATCATTAAAACGCGAACCATAGAACCAATTTCGATTATCATTAATTTTACGTTATTTCAATCATGACACGTCATTCCAAGTCGTTTGATATATTACATGCCATATTTTAGCATTGAAAGTTCCAATGAACCATAATGGTTCCACGAAACCAGGTGCCTTTGAACCAATTTCGACTATCATTAATTTTACGTTATATTCATTCCTGGCACATCATTCCAAGTTGTTTGATATAGTACATGACAAATCTGAGCTTTGAAAGTTTCCACTGAGCCACAATGGTTCCATGAAACCACATACTATTGAACCTATTTCGACTACCATCAATTTTACGTTATTATTCAACCATGACATGTTATTCCAAGCTGTTTGATATAATACATGCAATATCTTGGCATTAAAAGTTTTCAGTGGACCATAATGGTCCCATCAACCACGTACCCTTGAACCAGTTCTGACTGAAAGTGACCATCAAGGAAGACCATCACGTGTTTTCACTTAATTCACAAGCGTTTTCTCTGCTTTGTATGGAATGCCAAAGGGGGAATAGCATTTGGCAGTGCACAGGCCATTTATACATGGAATTGTATAGTGAAAAACGTGGTCCCCTATATTATTTGTGACCTTTTGAACCGGAAGTAGTTCACCGATTTTTTACACCAACGTACTCAGTCTTCCGATTTCCCTAAGTTGTCGAATGGCGAAAACGGAAGTCGAAAATTCGGAAGCGTTCGATAGGTACAGCACCAACAGACAGACAGACGGACGCACATTGTGAAAACAGAAGTACCTATCGGTCCTAATAATCAGAACATGATAATATTTTGTTAAATTATTTCCTAAGGCATTATAATTTACTATAAATTTTGAAAAATTTTTGTTTTCAATGCTAAATCGAACTTTTTGTCGGTTGCTAATTATTTGGTCCGCACCTTATTAGTCTGATGCGAGAAAAGTGGAGAGTAAGTTGATGGAGAAACGAGTGAGAGAAATTCTTGCCAGCAAATTAATACGGATGAATCTGAGGTAGTGAAAAATCTGTTTGCTATCTATTGAGATAACAACCCATGCTTCTCTATGGGAATTGCAAAGTTATTAAGATGGAGTCCCTTTCCTTTCATAACCTATGTACGTCTAAGTCGTACTGTAAAGCTGTGATGCATTAGAGCATCAACCCATCCACTCGAAAAATAATTGTAGGCTCAAGACTACGATAATTATTTTTTTTGTTCATGATTGTATGTAGATGATGAATTAAAGTAATTAAATATGGTCGGATATTCTACTGGTGGCCAAAATTTTGTATCTTCATGCCAGTCCTTGATTTCTTCCGGATGTGAATAAACTTTTCCATCTAATAATATTAGCGAAACATTAGTTAAAAGTACCGGGTGGGCAAGAAATAACGTGAGGTGTTCAGAGCTCGCTAGCGGGAATTCTTTTAGGCCAAATGCAGTACGTTTTGGTGTATATACTTAGTGGAACATGCAGTTTCGATTTTTGCAAAAAAATAGCACCAAAAGTCGCCATAGGGGGGCGCTTATTTCAAGAAAACAATGAATACATTTGCATAAGTGCGTTTCGTGTTGAGCAATCATGATAATAAAAGGCAAGGCTGAGGATTTCCCATCATTCACGAACGAATGGCCTGACGATGACGCTTACTCTGCCTGACCGGGCGTTATTAGTCAAGTTGGTTTATCAGAAGAGCGACAATGCAAGTGCTGCCCTTCGTGAATTCCGGCGATTGAAAACGCTAGGAAGAACATAACTAACTTACGGAAAATGATTGAACGATTTAAATCTACCGGAACTCTAGGAGTGCAACCAGGCCGGGGACGCAAACGAATCAGGCAGCAACACGTTGAAGAAGTTGCAACTGCTGTTGTGGAACAGGAGATGACTACTGTGCAGGGTAACAGCAGTGCACACGCAATAGCACGCCAAACAGATATCCCATATTCGACAGTGAGGAAAATATTGCAGAAGATATTGACATTTTATCCCTATAAACTCACTCCCACCTGTTCAACAATTGCTTCCTGGAGATGAACGTACCCGAACTGACTTTTCGTTGAGATTTTTAGCACGTATGGAAGTGGATGATGCATGGCCATAGCAAATTTTATGGAGTGATGAGGCACATTTTTATTTGAATGGTGATATCAATACCCACAACTGCCGCATTTGGGCTGCATCAAATCCACAAGTGTGTCTGCCAACTCCTATGCATTCACCGAAACTAACAGTATGGTGCGGCTTTACTGCTTCTTTCATCATCGGCCCCGTGGACCGGTGACTTGTTCCGTCAATTCTGCCAGGTATGCCGATATGCTTGAGAATTTTGTGATACCACGATTGCAGGAAAAGGGTTGTCTGGATTCTACCATTTTTATGCAGGATGGTGCGCCACCGCACATCGGACGTCAGGTGCAGCCGATCTTGCGAGAACGTTTTTCAGACAACAGAATAATTAGTCGTGCATTTCCCATGGTATGGCCACCCAGGTCGCCTGATCTCAACCCTTGTGATTTTTGGTTATGGGGACATCTGGAAAGCCTTGTGTATCAAGCACATGTTCCTGACCTCTCAACCATATCAGACTAATTAATGCAGATATGCTGCGAGCTGCCGTAGTAAATGTCGTGTACCGCATGCAGCTATTGGAACAGTACACTGGTGGTCATATTGAAACACATTTGGAATTAAAAATAAAACATTTTTTATTGTTGTTACTAAAGTTGGTTTGTACTGTATTTGTTCATTTGACAATTAGGTATTCATTGTTTTCTTGAAAAAAAGCCCCCTATGGCGAATTTTGGTACTTTTTTTTGCAGAAATTGAAACTGCATGTTCCACTAAGTATATACACCAAAATGTACTACATTTGGCCTAATAGAATTTTCGCCAGCGAGCTCTGAACACCTCACGTTATTTCTTGCCCACCCAATATAAATAGCAAACTATTTCAATAGTGATTCATTCACTAATTGCATCCAAGTAGCGGTTCATATAATCATAATCAATACCTTTTGGGTCTTCTCGTTTGGCAACAGATCTGCCGTTTTGTGAGTACAGTTATTATAAACTTGACATCTTCGTTGTCACTTATCCTTGACATCTTGATATATCATGTCACAATATAATTGGCAAAAAACATCTGAAGAAAATCGGAATAAACAAACCTTTCCAAAACTTGGCAATAAAAATTTTATCGATCCCAATTCTTAGTGGCAGAATACGAGTAAAAAGAATCTTAAATTTTTCATTTCTTTTCTTTCCTTTCATTGTTGATACATTATTGATAATCTAGAATTCATTTTCAAACCATTTTCACAAGTTATTCATAGATCCTATTACTTTACTTTTTATATGACTCCGGGGGTTCTCTGACTGGACAAAAGTTGAACCTACATTCTACAAATGCGGCAGAAAAGTTTCAAGTATTTTCATTTAATTTATGTCTTTTTTTTTTTGTAAAGGGATTGCCGTAACTGTCCGTTGTCCTCCGATGAAAATCAACGACTGTATAACTCCCTTGTTTGACATGACAAAGATCAAGGAGCCAGTACTTACTGCAAATCAAAGCGAATTGCAAGAAATATGTAGGTAATAATTTCTCATTCAGTAACACTTAAAAAAAAAGCAACTCTTCACAAAAATGCTCTTTCATTTCATGTTATCAAGAATAATGTTTTCTGTTTAAGTTGATGTTTGCTCGTGTTTTGGCTCTATTTCCTCCCCTCCTTAAATTTCCTTCAACTGCTATTTTTCCCTGAACACGTACATGGCAGGAAGAGAAAGTGGCCCTGTCATTTGTATAGAGATAAAAAAAAAAGAAAACGGGAGGAAAAACCTTTTGGATATTAATGACCGAATCGGCGATGCGATTCGAATAATACTTAGAATCCGAGTCAGTTGCCGACTTATCTTTCTTGTGATTTGTTCTTTTTTTTGTCTTCCTTAGTAATGTTTTAACGCATTAACAACTTTTATTTTGAAGCTATGTAGTAGATGTGTTTTATTTGTTATAATGATGAAATCATTGTGTTTACCTCTTTTTTAGCACCCTGTCAAAAAGTTATAGCTGCGTTGAAGAACACAGCCAACAATGTTTTTCACAATCGGACAAGAAGATCATCAGGGAGATGATAGATAGGAACGTGGGTTTTATTAGGAAATTGTGTGAAGAAGGCGACTTCCAGAAAAGTAAAAATATACAAATATTGCTTCAGCTAATTCAAATATAATTTTTTAAACATTTTTAAAAAGCCGCTGCAATTTCAACGAATTACACTGAGTTAGCAAAACTCATGGGATAGTTAGCAATACGGCGTGGTAGTGAGTCTGCAAGTCCCTGGTACACTTCTGGAGGCAGTTGACACCAGATAGTCTGCAGAGCCGAAGATAGTTGCTGCCCGTTCGTGGGTGGAGGATCCAGCTCAGTCGTTGGATCTCTCCTGCATGCTCCTCGAACCATTCGCGGACGACATTGGAGCGATGTGGTGGAGCATTGTCATCTTGAAAGATTGCTACGTCGTCGGGGTGTTGAAATGTCAAAAACGGGTGCAGATGGTCTCCGATGAGTTGACGATACCGTGGACCATTCAACGTTTGGTCCAGAATAACCAGAGGGCCCATTCCAAACCAGGAAAATGCACCCCAGACCATCACTGACGCCCCACCACCCTGCACCACCACCTGCGGGATCCATCGTTTCGTGAGGTCTGCGCCACACACGGTGCCTCCCATCAGCGTGGTACAGTTGATATCGTGACTCATCTGACCATATGACGTTACGCCACTGTTGCAGAGTCCAGCCAAGATGGTTGGTGGCAAATGCACGCCGGAGTGTCCGATGACGCTGGGTAAGCATTGGCACCCGTGTAAGGCGACGGCTGCCAAACCGAGGGCATGTGATTTGCTGCACTGTTGCGCTCCTGGCTCTCTGAATTATTCGTCCCAGGTGTCGCCGGTCACGATCATTCAGGGCAGCTGGACGCCCGGTATGGTGCCTGTTGTGGACTGTGATGCCTTTATCCAGCCATTCCCGATACACCCTGGAGACAGTTGAGCGTGGAAAGCCAAATTCTTGCACCACTGCCGAAATGGAACATCCCATGCGTCGGGCACCTACTATCATACTCCGTTCAAAAGATGTCAACTCGCGACGACGTGCCATTTCTGATTAATCACTTATCCAAGCTCTTCCCACAACGTCTAATGGTACATTCCCAGAATCCATTACCCCTGTGAATTTTGTGAGCCATGCCCATCAATCAATGTGCTTGCTATCCCATGGGTTTTGCTAACTCAGTGTATTTCGGTTTCGTTCTTTTTGTGTGTGCATGCGTATGTATGTGTAGTATATATACACTGACTGGCCAGATTATTATGGCCAACCCACCAGTACTTCGTTGGCCACTGTTTGCCTTCAATACAGCGGCAATTCTTCTTAGCATAACTCCACAAGAAGTTGATAGGTTATGCGTGGAAACTTCAGTTGCGTCAGATTTGATGGTTGTGGAACCAGCTGCCTGATGGGTCTTTCAACTTTGTCCCACAAACGCTTAATCTCTGGTGGTTGTGGGGGCCACCTTTGCAAGGTAAAATTTCCCTCTTGTTCTTGAAACCATCAACATGCTGTTTTCTCCAAATTCTCACTCTACCATCTGCATTATGCAACTGGAAACATTATCCAACGAACCACATGACTTTTTCCGATGCTCGACTGTCCAGTCCTTGTGTTCTTGTGCTAATTGGAGACGTTTATCTTGTTAACTCCAGACAGCAAAGGTGTACGAACAGGCCTTCGACTTTCATATCCCATACGTCTAAAATGCACGGCGAACAGTGCGTTCAGAAATCATTTGAGAGGACCCCTGATTAAGATCTGCAGTTATTTGATGCACTGTTGCCCTTCTGTTGTCTTGTACGAGTCTTGCCACTTTGAACATTGACTAGTCGCTGATGGCCACAACTTGCACGTTTTGCCCCAGTTTTCGTACTGACAGTCCAGTCTTAAAAACTTTACCAAAAGCGGCTCTTGAACATTTAACGAATGCAGCTGTTTTGCCGATACTCGCTCCATGGCGCCGAGCACTAACAATCTTCCCACGTTCAAAGGCTGTTAAATCGGGTCGTTTACCCATATCTTCAGAAACAAATCACTTCTACTGTCGTGGTAAACAACCTACTTCCTTATTTATAATGATTTGGCGCGAAATCATACTTAATATGTCTACAGACGTCAGTTGGTCATAATATTCTGGCCACTCAGTGTATCTTTACTTATTTACATAATATACGAGGGTGGGCTGAAAAGTAATGCCTCCATGGCTGTAACTTTTTTTATTTTTTAACCGATTTTAGTCCCCATCCCTTTCCACGCATTGTACCAACGCGTGACTAGTCGGGTGAACCCGTCGACACGAGGATTGAATGGCAGCTTTGGATCCTCTTCTGCAGCACGATAACGCCCGTCCACACACAATCGCCACACATCAGAGGGGGGTGCAGCGCCTACAGTTCAAAGATGAAAAACTGCAGTTCAAAAATGAAAGATTTTGCACCTTGCGACTTTCACCACTTCCCAAAGAGGAAAGAGCACCTTAAGGGGCATGAGTTGCGTTCTGACGACGAGGTGAAACCTGCCGTTCGGTCTTGGTGTCTATGGGGACTATGTCGAAAAGTGAATAGTGCATTACATAGAGGAGAAATGTGAGTATCAGGTACAAAACAAATTTTGAAAATTGGTTACTAAATAAAAAAGTTACAGCCATGGAGGCATTACTTTTCAGCCCACCCTCGTACAAGTTGATTTCACTTCCATTACGAAAATTATTTTTTCTCTTCTAACCTAATTAAGCTCTAATCGTAACTTGAGGTAGATTAAGTTAAAATAATAATTAGAAGACATAAAGGTTTTTGATCAATACATTATCTTGCTTTTAAGTTAAATTAAATAAAGTTAAACATGACAGTACTTTCATGTTAGGTACAATCAATAAATAACGAGGTAGAGGATATTTTTCACGTGTTAAGGCTTTAATTAGCAATTTACTCTTAAATACTCAAATTTAAAATTTATCCAGAGGTTTTCAGCCGTGACAGGTGGAGAGAGGTACCAAAGCAAATGAATTAGATACTGGATTTTAATTTCAGCAATTGCAAATTATAAAACATTCAATTGAAATTTAGGATTTAAGCACATGATACAAATCACTTTCAATGAATTTGAAAAATGTAAGTTGAACAGATGCAGCAGAGTTTTCAGTCCAGGGGTCCTCCATCGCTGGTGAAGGGCAGCTGGCTAGGTGAAATAGCAACTGTCAAACTCGAGAACGGCGACCGAATACGGTTAATCGAAAAGTCAATGATTAGTCAAAAGTCAAAGGAGTCTTGAATTGAGTGGCACGGCTAAACAAGAACATAAATCATTAAAGTCTAGTAGCAAATTCTACTTAGCAATACGCTTTATAATTAAGACGGTAAAGAATAGACATTATCCAATGGGAACAGGTCGGAAGCCAAGCGCGGCCCGCCGCGTGAGATCTCACAATGCTTGCGCGCGTGGAAGGGAACTGTCCACTGTGGCAGCCGTACATTACGTTTTTAGTGGTAGTGGTAGTTTAATGTTGAATAAACATGTCCGGGTAGAAGAACTACTTTGAAAGTAAAGTTCATATTCATAAATGATTAGTAATAAAATGACCTTAGCTTAATTTGATATTAACGAAGGGGGAAAGGGATACAACGAAGTAGAACGAAATTCGTTAGATGAATCACACGTCGTAAATTATTAAATAAGTAGCTGAGAAGGAAATTATACTGCCCGGCACGAAAGAAAAAGGAAACTGGCGCTTGTATAATATAAAAAAACTCGTTCAACCACTCAAAAAACGGGGCATTACTTATTACTGATGCCAGGAATAAGTAATACCCCGTTTCTTGTTCGTTTCTGATTGGTTGAACGAGGTTTTTTTCATTTACGCATGCGCCAATCTCCTTTTTCTTTTGTGCCGGGCACTATAGAGAGCTAATTTGAAATACGCAATTAGTTAGTTCTATAATTAAAATTCTTCATATGTTGAAAATTTAACAAGTTCTGCATTACAATATGCAATAAGAGTTAAAACAAACAGGGCGAAAATTCAGCCGTTGTAACTCGCAGTTAAGTATGACAGTGAAAAATATTAAAAAAAAAAAAAAAACTACGACGTAAAAAGAATCCTTTTCTCTCTTGAATATACGCAGGTACAGGGATTGGACAAAATAATATGAACACCTTTGATTTCATATTTGGTTTGGTTTGTTTGGTATTAACGTCCTTTTCAACTGCTATGGTCATTTCAGGATGGCGTTATAGGGGCCGCAAATTTTGCCTCGCAAAGGTTCTTTAACGTGCAGCCGGCAAACACCTACACGGGACCGACGGCTTTACTTCCCTTCCGAAGGAAGTGCGTGATCTCAGGATTTCCCCCCTGAAAAATCCTCGTCGCCCTCGGCCGGGATCGAACCCGCGTACTCGGACATCAGAGGCGATCACGCAACCACTGAGCCACCGAGGCCGATATACCTTTGATTTCATATTTATTGAATAGGCGACCTTATTAATTGTTTAGAGGGAAGAGGAATACTGTTAGCAAAAAAAATTTACCGCGTTAATTTGCTGAATTCTTTCGCTCGCAGGAAATAATTTTAGGTCACTTAGCTTTGAAGGATCCTCCGGCATAAAATTAAAGCTTCGCTCACCTTCGGTAAAATCTAAGCTGCGCTTGAGATTAACGTCCACTCTTTTTCCATTGGCGGGTTTTCTTTCCTCATGGTTATAGCCGAATTCCTTGTCGCTAAAGCGAGGAACGAAGACGATTTGCGAGTAAGCAGAAAAACAAGAGAGCAGAAACCAGGGCGAATTTTTTTCTGCCATTTTACTTTCTGCTCCTGGAGGTGTCCGACATAGCAGAAAGTTAAAAGGATGAGACAGCAGCAGTCTGCTACGCAAGAGCCATCCTTGATTCTCATTTGGCATTCTTGCCCAACAGGATGAACGGTCGGCTTCGACCGCACACATTCGACCGTCCACCTCTTCTATTAGCTTTCCATATCAATTTCCTTTCTAGGCCTCTTCACGTTTGTGAGGTGAGCGTCGGACATTTTTATTTTGTGAGAGAGAAAGAGAAGACGTCACTGCAGAGATCGTTTTCTATTGATTGAGCAACCGCTTCTGCCCTGCTTTCTGCCATAAAAGTTAAACTCAACCGAACTCCAAAAAGCAGAAATTTGCAGTCGGGAAGAAGAAACGAAAACAGGAAGTGACGTCAAAGAATTTTTCTGCTTTGTGGTTTCTGCCATTGTTTTTACCCATGTGGGAACCATGCTTTACTCGCCCTTTATTTTTCCGTCCTGCCGGCTAGCTCTGCTTGACTCGATCTATTAAAGCTTGGTTCCTACTAGCAGAAAACAAGAGAGCAGAAAGCAGGGCGTATTTTTTTCTGCCTTTTTACTTTCTGCTTCTGGAGGAGTACCATATGGCAGAAACTTAAATGGATGAGACAGCAGAAGTCTGCTACCCAAGCGCCATCCTTTGTTGTAATTCTTGCCCAACTCAAATGATGATCGGCCTCGGTGGCTCAGTGGTTGCCTGATCGCCTCTGATGCCCGAGTACGCAGGTTCGATCCCGGCCGACGACGACGAGGATTTTTCAGGGGGAAATCCTGAGATCACGCACTTCCTTCCAGTTGAAAAGGACGTTAATACCAAACAAACCAAAACAAACCAACACAAATGAACTCGCTCGATCTAAAGGGACGGCTTCGACTGCACATAGGTTCATTCCTTATCGATTTTCATATCGAATTTTTGTATTCAGCTGTTGTTTATTCAATTTAATTTGATTAACTCAATTGCATTAATATATTTATAATTCACACCTATTAGCGTTTCATCAATTTTCTTTCTCGGCCTCTTCACTTTTGTGAGCTGAGGGTCCGACATTTTTATTTTGTGTGAGAGAGAGAGGGGACGTAACTGTGACGCCATTGCAGAGACCGTTTTCTATTGCCTGAGCAACCGTTTCTGCCCTGATTCTGGCACAAAAGTTGAACTCCAAAAGGCAGAAATTTTCAGTTGGGCAGAAGAGACGAAAGCAGGAACTGCCGTCATAAAACGTTTCTGCTTTGTGGTTTCTGCCGTTGTTTTTAATGCATGTGGGGACCATGCTTTACTGACGTGTCACATGTCGCGGGCGTTTTTGTTGAATCCTCCGGTGCATCTTAGATGAATAAAAATTTGCGTCTTGTAACTGTGCTCCGGAAAACGCTGTGACAAAACATATCGAGGCACCACTCTTCAGTGACCATATATGAAAATGATGCAGTCAGTAGCATGTTTGAGTACTCTTTTGCTACAGTCATTAAGCTAGCACCTTCTGAAGAAGCCCATCTTTCCAGCTCTTCCGAAGAAGCCTATCTCAATGCAATGTGCAATGACTAGACATCTGAGATCAGTGGAAAAGCACCATTGATATCTCTAAGTGTGCTTTTGCGAGTCTTCGGCACCACCCGCGAAAGAGCACATTAGTCTTTCTTCTACAAGATTCTAGGTCATAACACCGATGATCCCGGTCACAACACCGATGATCCTGGTCACAACACCGATGATCCCGGTCACAACACCGATGATCCTGGTCACAACACCGATTTTCACAAATTGACTTTACACTAAAATGGAAAGCTGTGATACATCTCTCTGAATCCCGGACAGCTCCTGGCTGACAGAGTCAATGCTGTATAAGCTGTTGTTACATTTTTTAACATCTAAAGTGAAGGAGTGTATCAGGAAGTTAAATCCACAATAAAATATGGATCTTTACAGGCTATGTATAAGTAGTACGAGGGGAGATCAAAAAGTAAGTTGCACTTCCACGGTATGGCCATTTATTACACCACCTCTACAAAAGCAACACGGCTATAGCAGCATACAATGTAGGTTCACTTTTCCACATAGTCCCCAAAAGACCCTAAACATTTATGCGAACGATCAACCAACTTTTCGATTCCTGATGCATAGAAATCTCCTCCAGCGTTTTGTAATCACACACGTGACAGCCGCTTTCACCTCCTCATCGTTTCGAAATCGTTGTCCACCGAGTTCCGTTTTGAGCTTACCGAAAAGATGAAAGTCGCTGTCTGTGATATCCGTGCGTCCTGCTTCAAATTGTTGACACCACTTTACAATTCCTTGCCGGGAAATTGCACGCTTTCCATATACAGCAGTGACTTCACGACGAATGTCCGTGCATTTCACCCCATTTGGCCCATAGAAATCAGATTGCTGCTCGCACCTCAAGTTTGGAGTGGACATCCAGTTGACGCGCCATTGCTTTTAGCCCGCTAGTCACACAAAACAGGACGGGAAACCACAGCAACCGTCCTATCCGACGTCTGCGCAGTTAATGTCCCTTTCTCCGCTTTGCCCAAGATTGCGACACACAGCGCGCTCCTGCGGCGAGTTAGTGCAACTTACTTTTTGATCTGCCCTCGTATCTAAATATTTTGATACCATCATCGCAAGCGTTTAATTTCTCTTCAACGAAAATGCAACCCGAAAAATGCAGATGGTCACACGTTATAGACACTCCAAGGAAAAATAAATTATTTTTAATGAGAAATACTGCTATCTGACAAGTTCAAATCAGTTTTTAGTCTCAGCTATTGTTATTGCGGTTGCGTAGAACTAATCACCAGCTATGATTGAAAACAACGGCGAAAACTCACTTTTCCACAATATTATAATGCAGGGTGAGGCAAAAGCCTGATTAATACAGGGTATATGTCACGGAAATCGAATCCAGATGCGATTCCCGGCGACACTGACTGCTATTACCGCTCGCGCATATTCACCCGTTCGAAGGCGGGGGAGGAGCGGGGCAGACAGTGTCATCATACCAGACAACACGAGACAACCAATGGTATCGCAGGGAAGCTTGGTGAGAGAGGATCGAAGCTTTCTTGGCGGGAGGTTTCGTGGAAGAAGGGGAGAGTGACCCGGACGACGGAACGGAAAGGTAGCCAAAAGAGCAGCTTCAGTTCCAAAGAAAAAGGGCTCTTCGTCGTCGCGAGGAAGAGACTGGAACGCACGGAGCCACAGCTGGGCGGAGGCAACGAAACGCCGGTTCGACAAATTGATACGCCGAGACGAGGCGAGTTCGACAGGAAAGCCCCGCAGGCGGCGGTTTTATCATGGAGAAATTCCTGTGATAGCGGTGTTCCAGCCTGCACGGGACCGAATGAAATTATCCAGAGGGTTTCTTTGGGAAGAACGCTCTCCGCGCCGAGAACGTGTTGTGTAAGTACTCTAACGTTAACAAATTGTGAGCCCCGTGTTTTGTCGCCCGTATTGAGCGATTTCTTTCGTCGAGAGTTCGACGGGCGGACGACGGTACGAGGTAGTTTTCCAGGTGGAATGAGCGCCTACCTCTCGTCACAATACGGCTTTGCTTATGCAGTTCGAGAAACGTAAAAGTTCAATACGGAACTTTACGCTCGCCTCAATGTAAAAAGTGCCAGAGTGTTTTGTGTCTAAGATTATTGGTGGGAGCCTTGGCCAGTTTATATTAATTCTCTTCCGTTATGTAACCATTCTGTTTGCTCTTTCAGTGTATTACCCTCCAAGGCGAATTAATGTATGTAACGAATTGTGTAGTGATAATCCAATAAGACATTTTTAATGTTGGGACTCGTAATGCCTCGGTATTGTTACTAATTTCCGTGGTGGACTCTGACGTTTTTATCCGATTGTGTGACCTTAGTATTACGAACTTGTTCTGTGCTCCTGATAAGACTGTTCGGACTTTAATTTTACGGTAATAGGCTGGCAATGTAATTCGGTAATTAATTTTATTGAAATTGTGTTTGTGCTTATTTCCAGCCTTGGTTTTGAGCTTTGTTAAGTATTCTGAATTCTGCTCAGGTATATTCATCATTAGAGACCATGCTAGTTGCTAAATGTGAATTTAGTCAATTGATATATGCTTTACTCTTAGTTATCTAATTAGTCGTACATTTTTAGACTAGTTGATATAGAGTACAATTTTTGTGTTATTGTAAGATTTTAGTAGTGAATAAGAATTTTAGTCATTATTCATTTCTTCTTACGATAGTGCGGTTAAGCAAGGAGTGTTTTTAGTTTAACCGTAGAGTTACGAAAGATTACTGTGTAGCTTTGTAAGCGGCCAGTCAGTCCGGTTGGATGTTGTATATTATGCCAATTAAGGTTACTCTTTGTTTTCTTATGAATTAGGCAAACTTAAGTGGAGTTATTATTTTATTTTGTAAGGTCTTTTTGCTTACTGTAGTTACCGGTTTACAACTTTATTTATCTTTTGTTTTTGTGTATGCTCATTTAAGGTTTACAATTTATGTCTGATAGCCTTTCATCTTGAGCTGGGTTTTAGCTCCTTTGGTCTTATCCTTTGACCATTTTTATTATTTCATACTATCTTGATTTGACTTGTCCTTATATTAAAGTTTTATTTATTTAACCTTACCCTGTTTACGTGTTTGCATAATTTCCACTGCGTATCTCATTTTACTCTGCATTTACACGTTACAGTATAACTCGGAGACTAGTTGGTGTAGGTCCAGTGTGTCCAGAGTCAGTTTGGATGTGTGTGGTCTGGCAGAAAACAAACACCACTGGTAATGAGTCCTGGTCGCTTTACCTTAGTGACGGCTTCAATGACGTCCTCAAAATGTCACAGTAGTAGGGTGCAATTACGGTTTGAAGTTCTATAAAATCGACATAAATAATACACTTAATGTCCCAGAATACATTTGCCATCACTTTCGTTGCCAACGTTGTCATCTTGAATTTCTTGGATCGTGGTGAGTCAGTGTGCCTCCCTCCATGCTCGCACGTTTGCTTTCAGGAGTATAGCAACACGCCTTAGGAAGCTATCACCTTCCCTGTCATATCACTGCAGCGGCATGGAACAGAGTTCTACCCAGGTAGTTTTGTGATCCTCGGAGAGTTGCTTAGGGACTCATCTGGCGCAGATCTTGTTGAATTTCAGCTAACGTGGATGACGCTCAGTATTGAAGTCAATTCTCGGACATGAATCCTCCTGTTGTCCATTATCAGATCATTTGTTCGTGCGATAATGCCATCATTCACAGCAGTTGCTGGCCTTGCCTTCCTTGCCTTATGAGGTTCATTGCCGCCCTCCTTCAAACTTTTGGTACCAAAGCAAAGATGAACTGGGTGAACTGTCTTTGAAGTCTCTGATGAATTTCAAATGCCTTCGTTGTGGAGAAACTTGAGGATTATTCGTTGTTCCACTTTGGTTGACACATCGCTGTCCGCCATTTTGTTTAAACAAATAATCTTTTGTCATGGCAACCGGATGAGTGATGCTGCATTGCTCGACAGGCGGTAGTTGCCAAACCAACAAGGAAAGTTTAGATCTTGACAACAATGAAATTTATAAAAAAACAAGGTCCACGTCAAATTTGAACGCCCTTCTTACAATTGTCTTTTGCACTGTTACAACTTTCTTATTCTTCTATTTACACGAGAACTGCGTTCAGAGTCGGGATAATTCTCTTGAAAAATAGCCTGGCAGCTTCCAAAGCTTCCTATCGACATCGATTAATTAACATGATGGGCCGGTTGGCTTAACAGTACCCATTGGCTTAGAACTTTATCATATTGGCAATTGATATATCCGCGCGACGAAGCAAGTTTTCCTTAACACGTCTCAAGGATGCACCAGTTTGGATAGTAATACTTTTCTGAAGGCTTGTAATATTTGTCTTTCAATTGCAACGCGTTTCTTTCAATCATTACTGGCAGATTTCTAGAGATATTAAGGTTTCTAAGTTTGCCCTTTATTTCTTACTACAGAACTACCTAATTTGTGCTAAATCAGCCATATTTGGTGTATATACAGGTTCGGGACACATTAATGTGACCACCTGCTAGTATCCGGAATATCCATCTTTGGCGGCAAGCACAACAGCTAGTCGACGTGGCAGAGGGTCAATAATTCCTCGGAAGATGGTTACAGGTATCTGGGACCATTTGGCGATCAGTACATCCTGTAATTCCATCACCGTGCATGGTGGAGGATCCAGCTTGCGGACATGGCGATCGAAATGGTCCCACAAATGTTCAATGGGATTGAGGTCCGGGGAGTTTGGTGGCCATGGGAGTAGCTTGAATTCATCCTCATGCTCCTCGAACCAGTCGTAGACAATTTTGATAAAATGGCAGGGAGCATTGTCCTGTTGATGGTCTGAGCATGGTCTGCGACGATCGTCAGGTAAGGGACAGCATTCAGTGTACCCTCCAGCGGACTCAGACCGTACCACGAAAACATCCCCCAAACAATCACATCTCCCCCACCAGCCTGTCGTCTGCCAACGATGGTGTCGGGATGCCTGTTCTCAGATGCTTCCCGGCGAATTCTCCATCGTCCGTCCACTCTGTTCACCAGAAACCGCGACTCGTCAGAGAAAGCAAACCTTTGCCACTCGGCCGAGGTCCACTGGCGACAGTCCATTGCGAATTGGAGGGATTTTCGGCGATGCGCAGGCGTCAACATGGGTGCTGTTACCATACGCCTGCTCCGGAGCCCCAAACTCAACGAGGATCGTTTGCACTGTCTCGGTGCTGACACGCCTAGTGGCCCCACTGTTCATTTGCTGTGTCAGTTGCTCAACAGTGGCACGCCGATTGGTCTTCGGTTGCACGAAACTGTCTGGTTCGTCCAGTCGCGGTACACCTTCACAACGGCAGCCCTAGAGCCGTTCACAAAGGTGGCCGTTTCTGAAATGCTGCCCCCCTTGGCCCGATAGCCAGTGATCATCCCCTTTTGGAGGTCCGACAGGTCACTTGCTCTGCCCATGACGGCGACAATTGCTGTGTTAACGGATGCTACTACACCTCTGCTGTTGTCAGCTTTTAATGATATGCAATGATTTTTCATCTATATACGATGGGACGTTCCAACATGTTCGAGGAGAAGTGGTCATATGAATGTGTCCCGACCATATAAATTTTTTCTTGAGAAGCTGAGAGAGCATAATAATTTAGAATTAATAAAAATTAATTGATGCTCATTCCTAAGTAATACTTCAGAAATACAGGGTGTTTCAAAATTATGTACAAGAAATTTAGTGACATATTCTTCAGGTCAAAAGAAGACGAAAATGTTCTATAGCACTTTGTCTGGAAACGATTTATTTACGTGATACAGCCAACTAAACCCGTGGCTCCAAATTACAGGAATTGTTCAAAGTGCCCGCCATCAGCTCGCACGCACGCTTCGGCTCGTTGCATGAGCGACCGTCTCATGTCATGGAAGAGTTCGTCGCCAGCACTACGAACGGTTTGGCATGCATTTTCAATTCGTTGTCGCAGATCCATAATGTTAGGAACTTCTGTGCTGTAGACGATCGTTTTCACATGACCCCACAGAAAAAAGTCCAAGGGATTAAGGTCGGGTGATCTTGCAGGCCAGGCTACTGGTCCACCTCGACCTATCCACGATTCGTGTATGCAGCATTAAGGTGTGCTCGCACAACATGGCTGAAATGTGCTGGAGCGCCATCATGCATGAACCACATGAACATCTTCCACTAATTCTGGCAATGCATTCTGCAGAAACAAAAGATACGTGGCGGCAACACATAAGGGCCAATTAAGTTATTTCCGACAATTCCACACCACGGAGAAACGCTCTTGATGCGCTCGAGCTCTGGTAACGTGCGGGTTAGCATCTGCCCAATGGTGCTGGTTGTGAGAATTTACGATTCCTGTCCGGGTGAAGGTTGCTTCGTCCGTGAAAAGTATCTGGCTGAGACAACTAGGGTCTGCAGCATGACGACGTTGTATCCATTGGCAAAATCGTTGTCGGTGTGGATAGTCCGTTGGGTTCAGTGCCTGAACCAGTTGCAGGTGGTATGGATGCAAAAGCTGACGGTGAAGAATGCGCCAAAGAGATGAGTGCGGAATGTGTACCATGGAAGAAATACGACGGGTGCTTGTCTGTGGTTCATCATGTATGATGTCGGAGAATGTGCTACAGGCCGCCCTTGTCCTGTTTGACGGCCAAAGGAATCACGCTCCCTCAAATGTCTGTCGACAGATACGAATGTTCGGTTATTTGGCAAACGTCTATTCGGAAAGCGTTCTTGGTAGAGTCTTCTTGCTTCCACAGCATTTCCGTCCGCAAGACCATACATTAGGTGCATGTCAGTGTATTATGCACTGGATTACGTGTACATGACTTTTTTTATTACGTAAATCGTAATGCGTATGTCAAAGCACGCAAACGTTCTGAAATTGCAATTCCTAGTGGATGTACAGTAATGGAAACAACCGTACACAACTAATGGAACAACCCTAAAGTAGGTTTAAATGGAACAAACCACTCAACCTAGTGTTGGGTCGAAACGCTGGAACTGCTAAACTATCGTCCGCTAACTACTGTGCTTCCCTACTCTATCATATTGGATTACTCGAAGACTTCATTTAAGCATTACCAGAATTTCTTATATGTTGATTCAAGGAGCATTCTTTGTTTTATTCTAGTTCATGTTTACCTCTAACTTAACTATAATATTCGTAGCAATGATTTACATTACTTTATATTAAAAGAAAAATAGAAGCTCTAACCGGCCAATGATAGTTTACTCAGAATGTTAACTTTATGTTGTTGACTAAAGCCGACAATCAGAACTTCAGTATAAGAATGCTTAAGATTCGTAACTGTGTTTTGTTTGTTTGTTTGTTTTTTATTTAAATAAATATAAATTGCAAGTTCTTTAAAGTAATCCTTTAAATAAGTTTTTTGCTGGTTTTTCAGGTTCTTAGTCCA
>JAHWFO010092623.1:0-16122 GCA_023313115.1 Rhysida immarginata
TTGTCGTTTAGCACAAACTGTTTCCCCGAATCACCTAAACCATAGTCTTCAGATAGTCTTTACTTCTATAGATCGTGCCTAAACTTTATTAAGATACTAGCTGATAAGTCCGGCATTGCTCGGGCTGTTTGTTCGATGAATTTTTCCATTATAGAAGCTGAAATTTAAGCTATGGTCTCTTAAATCATTATTTAGTAATTTTACTTCTATAAACGAAAATAATTAATAAAATAATATTAATATGTTAAATTAAAGTTACAATAGCATGTAACGAAATAGAAGTGCGCCGTCTGGCAACGCCATCTAGTGACATTCTTTGAAGTCTATTCTTTACGAAAAATAAGAATAACTTAATAAATTGATAAAAACAGGGTATAAAAAGTACCCTAAATAGGGCAAAGTAACTTAACTACGTGGAAAGTTTCGTGGAGATTCGTCGAGTATTTTCCGAGTTGTAAAAGGACTAACACTCCAACGGACTCTGATTTATAATATACGTATGGATTATGGCATTTATTTGCCTTATGCTATTCTATCATATTTTATTCCTTAATAACTTGTAAAATGTTTTTTATACGAACATAACAATGGTTTGTGGACGTTTACAGAGATAGTACTCCATTTTTTAGAGCAAAACTTAGTTCGCGCGCATTAGCGCATTATTGTTGGGTCTTCGGTTGTGAAGAAGTGCAATTTTAACAAGAGAATAGGGCTTAAGTTATTGTTGGCATGGCTTGGTAAATTACGTTTTGCGGAGTGAAGCAGTTCTTGAGTGGCAGCGAGATAGCAAGCAACAATGACGTATATTAAAGATAGACTCCGAATTCTATTGTTAACAGCGGCAAAAAGTGAAGCAAATTGAGCCATGATAGTTCTGGGCAGGAGTGAGCCGTGGAGTAGTTAGCTGTCTGGCTACTTTGTTTTTGAAGATTTTGGGCCTGAGGAATAATTAATTCAAAACCATTCCTCGTACAACTGTACGAACAGACAAGAAAAAGGATCAGGAATCATTTTCCACAAAAATAAATCAAAAATACGTAACTAAAATGAAAATACGTAACTGAAAGACGATCGAAACGAAATTGAAATTGAAACCATGATCTAAAAATTGTTTATAAAATATAATAAAATACTTCAGATACAAAGTAAACGAGAAGATAAACGTATCACTCCGTGATCGGCGTGTGAAAGAATTATTAATCAGCTACTCTCGTGTTTAGCCATGTGTTTTGCATCATCTTCACTCACTTTCAGCCATGACAGTTCTGGGCATGGAGCTTCCCAATTTGCTTCAAGTTACAACAATAGGATTCGGAGTCTATCTTTAATATACGTCATTGGCAAGCAACATACCGTGCATGAGAGATGCTTCCCCAGAAGATGGAATGCAACGGTATGCGGCACTGTGGAATTCGAATGGGGCATGATCTGTTGGAGAAAAGGAAAAGGCTATGCAGGGAAGTACAGTTTTGTTTCAGGTATCCCCTTAGCCAAAATCCACAAGGCGTCAGCTCGGGCGATCTGGGTGGCCATGTATGCGAAAAGTATCGACTGAGAGCACGATTCTCCCAAATGTTTAGCGGAGCAGTCGTTACACAGGCGCAGCAATATGCGGTAGTGCTCCATGTTGCATAAAGATGCAGTGCTTATCGCGCTTGCAATTCTGGAATGATGCTGGTTCGTAACAGTGTTGGATAGCGCACCAGTTACGGTAACTGTGTTTAGAACAGTCCCTGTGACTTCCTTGAAGAAAAATGGACTGATTATGAAATTAGCGGTGAAGCCATACCAGACTGTCTTTTGGCTGATGTAGGGGTTATTCAAGAAATGTATGTGGGTTTTCCGTATTCTACACACGGCAATTGTATTTGTTAAAACTGCCAGAGAGAATGAAATGCGCTTCGTCGGTCCAAAACCAGTCGTGCTGCTGCTCCATTTTATTGAATACCCAATTAGCGAAATCTTTGCAAGTGATGAAGTCGTCAGTTCATGATCTGTAAGGAAATCGCTTAAGGGTAATTCGCAATGATCGCCATACTTTATTATACGAAATGCCATTTCCTCGGGACACTTCTCACGCGCTGCATTCCCCGTGTGCAGAAATCCGAACTCTCTGGGCGACTGCAGTGGATATTGAGAGCCGGCCACTTATTGGACATGCAGCCAACTAATCTGTGGCTTCAAATCGTCGTGTAATTTTTGTCACTGCAGCACACATCAATGGTCCTTTACCATCTCGCATTCCATGCATGCGTCGATACTTTCCCTATTCTGGTAATAGGTTAAAGTTTAACTCAGAGAGCTTCGTTACGGTGAGACGGAACGACTATCACTATCTTGCGAGTGCTACTCTTTTTTATACCATCTGAAAATGTGCATAAACTAATGTGTATAACCTGCCAACGCCATCTGTTGGTCAAAATCGAACAATTCTAGCATTTTTTTTTCTGGGAAAAAAATCCGACTTCATTTCAATCGTTTCTGTACAAGCAGAGAATCTTTTTTTTTTTGCATTCGTGTGCGAATTATTGAGTTCTAAAGTTTTCCTGACTTTTGGATCATTCATGGCTCTCGAAAATTTTAAAATATAGTTTCAAACAGTCAGAAAGCGTAACTCATGAATGTTCTGTAAGGGTTTAATTCTATGCCATACCTCAGCTCTTCAAATTATTGACGAGAAATAGTGAGAAAGTAATTTAATATTTTAAATTTAAGGTTCTAAATATTTGAGCATTTTATATTTAAAGGCCTTTCCCATTCTTAAATTTTTTTTACTGAAATCATTTTCAAAAAAAGAAAAAAAAAATCGACTGTTTTATTTTACCTTCTTTGTATCCTATGTTTAGCAGCGCCGTTATAACTTACATAGATTAACAATGAATCTGTAGCTGGCCTTATATACTGCCATTACTTCATAAATTTTACGATCTGCAGTAAAGAGTATGGCTTTTAAAGGGAAAGTCTTTTAAACACATTTCCAGATAGCTTTTGATATGTGTTATAAAAAGTCCAATAGATCGTAAGAAAAGCACCAATCATAACCAATAATAATAAAAGTTAAGCTATAAAATTTCTCATAAACGAGTCTAACTTTCTATTAAAATTTTAATTTATTGACCAGCTCAACAGAATTTTAAACATTTCTTTTTAAAGTAGTAATTTTTATCTGATCTTTTAAAGCGCTAATCAGTAAGCATAAAGATTTTTATAGACATAGCTAAAGAAACATATCGACATGCTGTTGCGCTTTCGCCTCTATTTGGTCCGAAAAAATGGGCGAGAAAGAGTCACTCAAGGGTGTGCTTTACTGCGAGAGTTTCCAAAAAGTTTCCTATAAATAGAATTTGCCAAGTATCTTCGCCAAATGTGATAGTTTATTCGTCAGATTAATTGAACTATCGGCGCTAGCGATTTGGAGAGCGGACTATGCGGACACTGTATTTATGTCTAGAATCTATATACGAATTTTGTCCAACAAATTTTTAAACACTCTGTATATATGGAATCGCCAGCAGTAATGCTATTTTCGTTTTTATTAATGAACGATGTGTAGTTTTTTTATTTTTATCTGCGCAAGTTTAATTTAGTGTTAGAAGCACAGAGTGTCCATAATTAAAGGACCCTGTTACAAAGCTGCCTACAGGCGAAACCAGTCTTCAGAAAAGTGTGAAATTTGGTGGAGGACGTAATGAAGGGATGAGAATTTGTTTCAGCGGGAAAAAAAAAATCAGTTACCAATTTCGCCACCAGATGGCATTTTAATAACTAGTTACATATTTAGCCACACGAGTACAATAGTTTAACAAGTTCAATATGTGTAAAACGCAACAAATTACAACATAACATGTTCCACATGATTGCCATCATTTTCAGATACCATCTGAAATCGCAAGATGGCATGTTCCACAGCTGACCGATGTGTGCGCGGCGAAATGTTGCGCACGTGGCGTGAAATGCTGTCTTTAAGATTAGGTAAAGTTCTTGGATTATCACGACTTACCAGATGTTTCAAATGTCCCCAAAGCCAAAAGTCGCATGGAGTGATGTCTGGGGATCGGGCAGGTCACACAAAACGGAAGTGACGGCTGATGACACTTTCTTCTAAGAACATCCTTAACACACAATGCAATGTGTGGAGGAGCTCTGTCTTGCATAAAGATTGTGCGTGCAAAACACTGACGGGCTTGCAGAGCCGGAACAATTTCCTTCTCTAACAGCGAAGCATATCGCTGCCCGCTGATCGAGCATGTCACCTCTAGAACTTAACTTCTCGAAGAAGTACGGGCCGAGAATAAATGATACCGTAAATCCATACAATACCGTCACTTTTGGAGAATGCAACGGAACCTTTTAGAAACGTGCGGATTTTCTGGTCCCAACTGCGCCGTCCAAGTGAAAATGCGCTTCGTCTCTCTAAAGGATATTCCACGGCCATTCTGCATCGATTTCAACGGAGCAAGAAACTGAAGTGAGAACCTGAGTCGATCGTCATAATCATGTTGAAGCACCTTCTGCACAACTGAAAGTTTGTACGGATAATATCGGAAGATATTACGCATGATCTTAGGAACACGTGGCCTTTCCAACGCCTGTGTTACATGCCGGACACTGGTTCTACCATCTGCAGCTCCGTTCTCTTCCATCTGAAGCGAAACCTTCTCTAATGCGTCTGCAGACACAGGTTTTCTTCTTCTGCCAGGACGAACTGACAATGATCCTGTTTCTTCAAATTTCGTTATCATTTTCCGAAGTTTTTCATATTCATGGAACCTTTTCGCATCCCCTTCAAAGTCCGAAATTTCCGTAGAGCAGCTACTACGGAATTACTGTTTTGGTAAAACAAGTTCACTAAAAACGCGCGATTTCGTAAACTTAACGTTATTGTGAGCGGTATACACATTGAACACAGGATCTCCGCGAATGTTACTCGGTTTTATATAGCGAGCATCGTTGCTGCGTGACGACACATAAATTTACATTTTTACTACAGGTATTCAACGTAAACGCCCTGTAGTGGCGAAATTCGTAACTATTTTTTTATTACGCTGAAAAAATTCCCATCCCTTCATTATGTCCTCCACAAAATTTCACACTTTTCTAATGACTGATTTCGCCTATAGGATCCTTTAATTATGGACACCCTGTATTACTTACCATTGATATTGAATATTCCATTCGGATTGCTATTTAATTGTTAGTTTATATTGTTTTTGTATTAGAATGGAATCAAATGTAAACAATTCGTTATTCAAGGATGAATACCCATAATTATATTTTAATACCGTACAAATCGTTAGGCATCCTTTGAAGCGTATAATTGAGCATAAATATTGGTCTCCAATTGAAATAACGAACATTTATTAAAAATAAATAAATTAACATTCTCATATGTATTTTCATTTTGATACAAATTTTTTTTGTAATGAAAGAAAAGAGTAGATTTATCAAAAAACGGAATTGTTGCTCTGTTGTATGAAATCAAACGAATGGCCAGCCATTCATTAATAATTATTAAATTATAAATACAGTAGAATCTCAATAGTTCAACGACGGAACATGTTCCAATCTCTACATAATTCGAAGCAATAGTTCAATGAAATTTATTTTGGGATGAATGAGATAAACATTGAAGAAGTCCAACATTTATTTATATATATTAAATTTTAAAAGCGTATATTATTCTGGATATTCAGTATGGATTGTTAAAAATATTAAATAGCAGTCAGAAGCGTTCACTGTCAAGTTTCCAAGAAAAGGGAAAAGATGATAAACCATATTGCATCCGCAATAAGTATAGGAGAAGCGGTTCTCAGGTAGAAGTGCCGAAAAATAGGATTCTCCAATTCCTGAGATTATGAGAAATTTTATATTAAACTAGAAATAACCCACCTGATTGTATAATCGTCATTGTTAGATTTTTGACACACATCTCTATCCATACTTTTGTTTGTTGTGACATAGTCCATCGCTGATTTAGGGCGTAGGCTTTCTAGTTCTCGAGTCCGCCTGGTCGTGGGTTCGAATCCCGCCGTGGGCATGGATGTTTGTGTTTGTTACAGGCTGCGTACAGATATAGTTTGTGTGAAGGGCGCAAAATGACCTTAGTAGTCGACGCCTAAATTTCTAGAACCCCCCCCCCCACTTTGGTTGATTTATATATATGATGGATTTAGGAATATTCAGGCAAAGGTTCAGAAGTACATTCAGTGTTTTTGTGTTCTTCATTTTAATGAGCGTTTTTTAGCTCTTACATCCCGAGCTCCATCATATGCCCCAATTCTTGTAGCTATTGATTTGCATCTTGGAGTTAGTTCTGATTTCAAAAACTTTATGACATAAGGCACATTTTTCGATGTTTAGTAATGACTTGGTGTTTCATATTTTATAATAAAGTTATCAAAATATTTATCTAACTTTTGTAAGAATCAAATTATTAATTTCTTCAGTGTAAATAATTTTAATATTTATATATTTTAAAGTTTCATCTAAAAGACGATAAATCATCGGTGCGAATCAATTTTTTTATAGGAATTTCATCAGAAATTATATATGTAACCAATATTTATGTCGCATACTGTTTTAATTTCGATCTTCATAATTTCTCATGCATATATTCGATCACCAACAACTTTTTTTTGTGTATTTTTTTTAAATTTATCTTTTGAAACTTATTTCAGTTTATACTGTTATATAATATTTGTCATGTGGCCGTTTGGATTTGGGATGACAATAACAAGCGATTTTTTTTAATATCTGATAAATGAGTATGTAGAGTGCACAGACTATCAATCAGTATATGCATAGTTTAAATATACGCCCGTTTAAATATACGAGCGTAGTTCAAGTTTTTTTGGGTTTTTTTTTCATACTGGTGATTTCCTGCTTCCGCTCCCTTGAATTATCGAGATTCTATTGTATAATAATTAAGAACAACATGTAAATTGTTTTGAAATAAGTTCTTTTATAATTTAAATAATAACGAAACCAAAATAAAAGAATTTAAAAAATGAAAATCTTTAATACATGAAAAGTTAAATTGCCTCTGTTCCCTGTTTCAAAAGAAGAAACATTAATTTTAATTTAAAAAATACATTATCTTTTCTTTCATTTTTAACAATGACTCTGGTGTGAATAAATAAATTAAAACTGTTTATTGAGTTATTCCACTCATTTGAATAAATAATACGATGCTGGAAACGTGTTTCTTCGAAGTGTAGATTACAGTGCCTTTTTTTTAGAAATTATTTAAGATTTCCCGTTTTAATTTTACATACGAAACTTACCATAAATGTAAAAAAGAGCGTTGAGGGTTGCCAAATAAGGCCAACGTCATTCATAAAGGGAATATGAATAACTTTTAAATATATTACAATATAAAATTTTCTCCCAACAATAATTTTAAAAGGATAAAGGCACTCTGTGTTCGTTCTTAAAGCTCCTTTTGTATATACGAAACAAGTTAATTTCAACTTTGAAGATGAACGTGAAAACATAAGTGATGTTTGTCTGAATGGATGTCCTTCTTTCCATTTCAAGGGCCGTCATGCGTCACGAGACTACTGTGATGTTCACACTGCGCCTCGTCGTCGGCCAATTCGCAATCCGCTTCACCGTCACAATGCCACGTTGCTGGAATACAAGTACCATCAGAGCACCGAAATTCCATATCTCTACAAGCTGTAGTGAAAGATTTTAAAAAAAAAATAAAAATTAGAAATATTAGAATGATAAAAACTAGATAATTATACAATAATTAAAAATTATTTAATTTATTAAATTATAACATTTTTAATCACTATGTAATATTTATTTTCATAATCTTTATTGTACTCTAATCACAAATTAGGAGATGAAGGAGTACTGTATCCTACTCTGAAAGAGTGCGGCCCAAAGTTTTAATGATACGAAGGAAAAATTATATAAGTATTGCTTTCTTTTGGTTCTTTTAATTCTCCTCCAAGAGATGGTATTGCAGCTCGACCAAACTCTTTCGAAATTTTATTTACTAGTCAAAACTTTAACCAATGTAATTAAAATCCGGAATTTCAGTTGTTAAGCCTCTACAGGTATTTGCATAAATTTAATTCATTACATGTCTCTAATCGTGGCAGTTCAAGACATTTAGCGACTTTGAGGATTAGTTAATTGGGGGCCCTCACATATGCAGATTTACCTCTAGGCGTGGAAGCCTTAGGCTGGATTCACACTTCGACGAATCCGGAACGGAAGACATCGACGGCAAGGACTTGCGGCCAATGGAACGAGAAAATCGATCAGAAAATAGGATGGAGCCCAGTTGGAGTTGGATTTTATCTCGTTTTCTGCTCGTTATTCGCGCTTTCTTGACCTGAATCCCTTGTCGTCGACGCCTTCCGTCGCGGAGTCCGTCCTAGTGTGAATCCAGCTTAAAGCCTAGGATTCAATATCTAGGGGTCCTCTGGCCAAAACCATCTCACAAGTGAAGTAGCCTAGAACTGTGATGCTTAAAAAAAAAAAAAAAAATGAAAAGTTTTTTTTTTTTTCACATCACATTTTGTTTTTTTCAACCCTTTCATTCTTTGCCAGTTTTATATTTTTTTTTGTGTTTTCCGGAAAGTTATTGTTTATTATTAATTTATTTTATATTATTTTTGGCTTTGAATCTAGATTCCTTATTACCTCTTATATTTTACTTTGGCAGACTACATATTTAATGGGCATATTTTCTGAGAGTTTTATTTTTTTTTTACATACAATTCCTATAGGCATTTCTTTAAGACTATTACTATATGCAGTTTGTTGCATTGATGTATTTATTCTTTTTTTATATCATTTACTGAAAGAGGATCCTTCAAATAATATTTAGAATTATAATGCTGAGAATATCTTTATGTATATTCCATTATTTATATTAATTATATTTCTTTCATGTCTTACTTAACAATTACTTAGGCTTATCAATTGTTAAAATTCAGCAGTTGATGCTATTCCATAATTTGCAAGTTCATGCTTCAGGAAAAGCTTTTCCATTGTTTTCATGTGCTAGCCATGAGCCTTTGGATTGTTGTTCCAAAAGCTTAAATTGGACAACACTGCAAATTTTCTTCACTACTCCTCTACTCTTCTGCTCTTCAGACCTTCAACTTTGGTCAGAAAATTGTGTAGTGTGTTTGCCTCCCCCTGGTGTTTCCTGGGGGAGGTCCTCTTTCTCCCTCCAAAACAAAAACTTTATTAATATCAACCATGGATCGCATGGTTGATATGATTGCCGACGGCCCCTTCGCCGTCGGCATGTTCATGAAGGAGCTATACGCTAAAACGCGTATACCTCCTGTTCTCCCGTCGGGTCACCCCGCTGTGACTGTTCTGCAGAGGCTTTCTTCGACAGAATCGAAGATGCTCTGCAGGCAACAGAATGTCGCAGACCGAATTGTCGATGCGGACTTTATCAAGGTTGGACAAACCACCGTCCACCTGAGCTACGCCGAACCCGGATACGTTCCAGTTCTTATCCGGGGCGCATCGCCACTGATGGCTGAGAAATATCTCCGAGACTACATGTCGGACTATGGGGTGGTGCGTAGAGTTTCGTACCCCCTGCACCCAGATTCTCCTCTTCAGATGACGGGCGACATCGTAGTCTTCATGGAGCTCCATAGAGACATTCCTTCTAACCTTGTGATGCGCGGAATTACCGTCTCCGTGTCTTACAAGGGCCAGAGGCAGTGCTGCTGGTACTGCAAAAAGACTTCTCATGTTCGAAAAGACTGTCCTCTCCTTCGGAAATGTGATTTCTGCCACAAGACCGTGCACAAGTTCCACCAGTGCCAGGAGAGGTCAGATGCCTTATCAGCAGCCCCAACGCCATCGTCTCAAGGAATGTCGTCCCAGCAACCAGGAAAGATGACTTCGCCGGCCAAGTCAACTGAGCCGAGCAGAGCAACAGCGCCTCGTCCTCTACCAAGGACGTCGAAGACGACCCCATCGTTGTCGTCACCTCCTCCTTCATCGGGGAAATCGAAGTTGGCCCCACCATCGATGCCTTCTTCATCACCGAGGAAGTCGAAGGCGACCCCACCATCGTCGCCTCCTCCTTCACCAAGGATTTCGAAGACGACGCCACCATCGTCGCCTCGTCCTACGACTCCTGGGAAGGAGATGCCGACTCCTCCTCCTCGGCCTAGTGTGGTGCAAGAGACTGCTTCCTCTCGTGCACCTTCGCCTGATGTTTCCCCAATGTTGGAGGACTGCCACTCTGCTGAAGTCATCTTGGACGATTCGTTGTGCTCCGGATCGGTGTTTGATGTGGAGGAGTTTCCAACTCTTCCTCCACCTGCTCTCACATCGGCATCGCAGCCTCTTCGAATCGTCTGTGCACCCACGCCTGGTATTATTTCATCCTCTGCTGGGACTACCAAGCCATCAGCGTCTGCTCAGCGGGATCTTCTTGCGACGCCTAAGAGCCCTCGCAAGAAAAAGGCCCGACGACATCGTAGCAAGAGGGACGGGATTCCTATGTCCTCTTCATCTGAACGAGACAGCTGCGTAGACCGTCATCATCGCAGCCCCTCTTCCTCTTCGGGACGTGCTCGCTCCCCTAGACGGAAGACATCTGAGCCTCCTCCGTCATCCGTGAGGCTCAAGACTCCTTCAGATACAGGTCAGCCCCCGTCAGCCTAAATTCGCAGTGAAGGTCTTTTCCCTAAACGTTCGTTCCCTTGGTTCGTCTTTTAAGCAATCGGTTTTGTCATCGTTCGTTGCCCTGTACAGGCCAGATATCCTACTCCTTCAAGAGGTTAAGCTTGCTGCTTCGCAGCAGCTTGCTAACCTACCTGGCCTTCGCAGTCAATATCCATCTGCGCAGTTCTTCATCAACTCATCTTCGCCACATGGACAGGGGGTTGCTACCATCATCTTCAACCCCTCCATTGTGGTGTCGAACTGCGTCTTTGACTGTGAGTGCAGGGTAATTTCTTTGGACCTCCTGCTATCTGGTCTCAAATTCCGATTGCTTAATGTGTACGCTCCGTGTTTATCAGCAGAGAAACGGACATTCTTTGAAGAACTAGACTTCTACCTGTGCTCGTCTTTGCCTGCAGTGGTTGCTGGGGACTTCAATTGCCATCCAGATGAGAACAACATCTTTTCATCTGGGTACGTCTACCAGTTGTGCCAGCGGAATGCACTATTCGATCTGTGGGCGTCTTCTTCCCATTCCAACCAAAGGGGGTCCACCTTTCACCAAGGGCCCTCTGTGTCATCAAGGTTGGACCTATTTCTAGTAGACGCCACTTTCGCTGGTGCCCCTGGTTCCATGGAGGTCATTCCTTGCTCTTTTTCAGACCACAGTGCCATCAAGTGGTCCTGGAACCCTCCATTCCCTGCCTCCTCTGCAGGTACTACTTCGGACAATTGGTTCCTGAACGTTTCTCTGCTTGACATCGATAAATACAAGGGAATGTTCGTTCGGTTTGTGGAAAGACACCTTCACAACCTGCCTCCGTCGCTAGCTTCGTGGCTTTCTTTCAAATCTAAGCTCCGTCGCTTCTTTAGAAAGATTGGGTGTGATGCTGCTAGACGCAATCGGCGCCATCTCCTCATGCTCCAAGAAATCCTGCGCCTCCTCCGCTGTTCCATCCCGAAGGGGGCATATGCTGATGACATCCGCCAGGTGAAGAGCGAGATCAATGCTCTAATGATCCGCAAGGCCGCCGGCGCAGCTCTCAGGGCCAAACTCTCCTGGGCGTCTGACGTCCGGAATATGTCGTCAGCTGCGTTCGCTGAGGAGAGGCGTCGCGCCAACAAGAAGAGGTGCCATCGTTTAGTGGTGGAGAATGGGACAGTGGAAACCGACGCTGACATCTTGTCGGCTTTTCACTCCCATTTTTCATCATTTTTTAGCCACCCAGTCTTTCCATCCGACGCCACGACGAATTGGATCGAGGCACTTAGACCTTTCACTGCGGATGCTGACCTGTCAATTACCCGTCCCTTTTCCGAAGATTAAGTCAAGAAGTTTCTGTCGATGGATGGCCGTCATCAGTCCAGCCCTGGATTAGACGGCATCCCGTACTCTTTCTTCAATGCGACTTGGAAACTTCTTGGGCCTTTCCTGGTGCAAGTTTTCAACTCCATCCTTAAGGACCCTTCCTCCATCACGTCGGACTTTACCGCGGGGAGAATCATCTTACTCCCCAAGGTACCGAATCCTGAACTCGTCACCCAGTGGAGGCCTATTACTCTACTCAACACAGATTATAAGGTCTTCACTGGCGTGCTACAACAACGGCTAAAATGCTTCGCCGACGAGTTCTTCGATCCGGGACAATCCTGCTCCATTCCATCTCGCAGGATGTCCGACAACATCATCACCATCAAATGTGTTATGGAGGAAGCGTGTGTGCGTCATCAGACTCTTGCCGTCCTAAGTCTTGACCAGGAAAAGGCCTTTGACAAGGTGAATCACGTGTTTCTTTTCCGAGTGTTTCACCATCTTCATCTTCGGAAATTTGCTACGATTATCTCAGCACTGTATGCTTCTGCCACGTCATGCGTGGCGATTAATGGCTCCAACTCGCCTTTTTTCGAACTCTGCAAAGGCGTTAGGCAGGGGTGTCCCATCTCTCCCCTCTTATACATTTTCTATTTGGAGCCATTATTACAATTTCTTAATCGCCACCCAGATGTCCGGGGATATGATTTGCCAGCTGCTTCCATCAACATCCGTACGCTGGCATACGCTGATGATGTAGTATTATTTGCATCTGATGCGTATTCCTTGGGCATCTATAAAGAATCTTTCGATCACTTTAGCACTTCGACGGGAAGTTCCATCAATCTCGTCAAGTCTAAAGGCATCGCTATTGGGAAGTGGACAGTGGACTATCTCCAAACCTTCCCAATAACGTGGTGTGAGCAAATCACAGTGCTGGGATACGTCTTCTCCTTTCTACCCGACATGGACTCTCGTCACTGGCAGCAAGTTATTGACAAGTGTTTGTCTCGCCTTGGCAAGAACTTTCGTTATTCCACCTCGATGTTTGTCAAGGCGAGGTTCATCAAGTCACACATCTTGTCCCTATTGACATCGAAATGCCTATTCGCCTTGCCATCTCCTCAACTTTTGAAGAAGGTGCACGGTGCTATTGCAGACTGTATTTGGGGGTTTGCAGCAGCCCGTCATCCCCTTCGCCGGGAACTGCTGTATATCCCCTTCGAGGGAGGAGGCCTGGGCCTGCCTAACATCCGGCACTACCTCATTGCGGCCAGAATGGCTGCCTTGATCCGGGTCTTCCTTCTTCCCCCTCCCATCTGGGCCAATTTTCTGTTCCTGCACCTGCGTTTCTTCTTCAAGGTGAATGGGCTACCAGTTCCCACTTCGCTGCCAGTGACAATCAACCTACGATCTCCTGGGTTCTACAACCGAATCCAGGGAGACTTGGCGACCTTTGTTAAAGATCTGCGTCAGGTAGACCCACAAGACTGGGGGAGCCTACGTCTATCTTGGTTCTTCCAGCAGGCCGACCGGGGTGCGTCTTCTGACATCGTGCGCTGGCACCCCGAATATCCATGGTCAGCCATCTTGAAGGCCATCAAGTCCTTCGCCTTCGAGAGGACTGTTTTCAATTTTCAATGGCGTCTGCTGCACCATGGATTCTATACTCTCCAACGTCTACATCAGTGGGGAGTAGTCGGCTCTGCTGGTTGTTTGGTTTGTGGGTCTCCTGAATCCATCGACCATGTCTTTTTCGAGTGCCCGTTCGCACAGTCCATCTGGGATCGCCTTTCAAGACATTTTCATCTGACTGCCTTCTCCATCCAGTCAGTGCGATTTCTGATGGACTACTCCACCGGTGTTGCTTATAAGCTGGACCTGGCCACTTCCATCGCCTTCATGAATAGGGAGCTTTGGCTGGCTCGTCAGCAACGACTTGCTGGTGTGCCTCCGCCAGCCTCAGCCATCTGGAGAAGAGGTGCCTTCCATCTTAGGTCTTTCCTCCAGCTCGAGTGGCCACGGCTTGGCCCAGCTACGTTTCGGAGACGCTATTCGTCATCTCAGCGTCTCTGTAAGGTCATTGGAGGGGATACGAACAACATCTCGTATCTCTTCACCTTTCCCCTCAACATCAATGACCCACCGGTGAGCGGACGGGCCTCCTCTTGAGGCGTTTACATAGGAGCAGCCCTTGAGGGCTGCCCGTACTCCTATCGCATGTGCGCCTGGGCACCCTGCCTGTTCCACGATCTAAGGGTGCCCCTCTGGAGCCATACCACCGGCTCCAGTTCCAACAGCAGCCAGGATGTCAGCATGAAATACCATCCAGCTTTCACTACTTCTTTTGTGTGTCTGCAATAGTTCTACTTCCAAAATGTAATAAATTACATTGTTTCCTTCTATTTCATCAATATCAGGAAATGTAAGATACTTTTCTATTTTTTCATTCTCACCCGTTTAATCTGTTGAGATGGACATTCTTCATCATAAACTTTGACGCAGATTGTTCTGGATTTCCAGACAACCTCTTCTCCGGATTCCATCTACTACAAGTCCCTTTTTTCATGTAACCATCACACTGTTGTAGTGCATCATGCTGTGCGGGACTTAGTTAATTTTTTTAATTAGGACAATTTAACCTTTCTAAATTCATAAATTTCTTTATTTTATCTTATTCTCTTCTTTCTTCAGACTAGGCCACTATGTAATTTGAAATTATCCTTTGTCAATTTTTAAGGGGGGTTTAATTTGTTAACTTATGTCCCTGTAACTCTATTTACATCCTGATTGTGGTTGACTGATGAGTAGTCACATTTTATAATTATTTTTTTTTTTAGCTAAAATGCTATTATATTTAATTTTTCATGTCTTTATGATATGAAATTTTTAATCTTATAAGAGAATGTTAAATCTCTTAATTTTTGTGATTAATTGAATCAATCCATGAGTTACTTTAACCTCATTGGTATTCCTTTAGCTCAAAATTGAATAACTTTATGTTATTTCATTCTGCTTATTTTGCAGTGAATTTTTGTGATTAGTTGAATCAATCCATGAGTTATTTTATCTCATTGGTAGCCCTCTGTTTCAACTCTAAATAACTTTATGTTATTTCATTTCACCTATTTCTACATTGGATTCTTCAATGTCCTATTTTGTGTTGGCCACACAATTTAATTACATCTGTTTTCCAATGCACATATTTGTGTATTCCATAATTTCTGCTATCTAAGCTTGTAATATTCTGGCTTGATTCAAGCATTGGGGTGTTTTTCATTTCTAATAGTACTTTATTTAAAATATAAATGCTATATAATTTTTGGGAAACTTAAATATTTTTCTCTTTTTAAGGAGAAAGGTTTTTTTTTGGGATTATAATACTACATTAGATTATTAAAATACAAATATTTTTCTATCCTCATGTGTCTGTCTCTAATTAAATTGTATACACACCAAGTTAAACTTTTATTCAGCCAATCTAAATAAAAAATTCAGATTCTGGTAAATAAATAAAAAAAAAAATAACACAACGCAATGTCTGATTCAAATGATGTTTGAATCCAAAAATCCACTATATGGCACTTTGATGAATTTAATTTTTCTTGGTGCTAGCGGAGCATCTTAAGTAATCTTTCTAAAAAAGAATTTAAATTAAAGTTTTCTTTTTATATATCATTTCTTTATGAATTTTGATAAAAGCTAACTTTATCTTTTTTTTAATTCAATATTTTGATATAACTTCCATTTTCTCCTATGGTATATAGTCATACTTGACTTAGAAAATTTTTCCTAGGGCATATTACTTTATGCCTAATTATAAACCATAGTAAACTAAAGAATCATCACATTTGAGTCATCATCATATAAAGTTGACAAACTATTTGTGATAAGTTATCACGTTTGGTGCAGTTATTCATAAGACACCTTATATTAGTTGTCACATTTTCATAACTAATTGACTAACCATTAATACATGGTTGTCACAGAACCACTCTTCATCTAAATTCAGCACTGCTCTGAGACCATATATCTGGACCCTCTGTAGCTTGGAGACCCTTAAGCTTCTTTAGTTTTAATACAGGGTAAATACAAAAGTCTGAACCCCCCCTTTTATTTTTTGAACCGAAGCAGATATGTCAATTTTGATG
>JAHWFO010092630.1:0-29185 GCA_023313115.1 Rhysida immarginata
GTTCTAGCCATATAATCAGTTACTCCGAATTCATTTTTAATTCTGCTACGGCTCCAGGTCATTGGTAAAATCGTCATTTTTTCGCTTCTTTTAGTACTTTCATACACTTACTTTTTAATTGCTTTATGATTCATCATTGTCAGTATTTTGTGGTTGAGCTTCTACAGTTTTAGTTACTAAACATGTTTTCTCTAGAGTTATTTTAACTTTTTCAAGTTTCTGCATGGTGTAACATTCTGAACTCTGAAGTTTCTTTTTTTTTGATTGGAGATTCACCAATAAGTTCCAATGAGTTATTTAAAAAAACTTGAGAGGAATCAGGATTAACACAATCAGTGTCATTGTTACTTGTACTGGGCCCAGGTATTGACATATTATCAATTTATTATTATTATTATTATTTTCAGATTATTTAAAAAAATTTAACACTTTATATATCGCGAACTCTAAAAAACATAATTATTATTGCATTAACAAAAAAAGATTAATATAAAAGAACAATACAAGTAAAATACATCATTAAAAACTTATTTTTCTGCCGATTACACACTAAGTGATACATTTGAAGTGATATGTATTTTTATATATCAAATTTTTATTAAAATGTTAATTTCTTTTTTTTTTTTTATCATTGTTTGGTTCATAAAAGTTTCTTATAAAGCAAAAATATTACATTATTTTTCGATTTTTGTCTTTATTTTGCATTCGTATAAAAATTTAACACTTAATTGCTATTTGCATAGCGCGAACTATAAAATTAGTATAACATTTTCTTTTTTATAATTATTTATTTATTTATTTAAGCAAGCAACAGGCCAGAGGCCCAATAACAGCTTACAAATTTATGAATTTACAAAAAGAAAAAGATCATACTTATATTAAAAAAATGGATTAACAAAAATGATTAAAAAATTAGTTAAGGCATCGTTATCCAACGATAAAAAGGTTTTAGCATCAAAATGTTACGAGCAGTAGCCTCGAGGTCGTAGATTGTAGTGACCTCTAGTGGCGTGTTTGTAAAAAATGGTAGTACAGGTTTATCGTGTAGTGATCTCGTCTAATCAGTTATGGAAAAAAATAAGAGAGTTGGAAGGACCATTTTTTGCGTTTATGGATGCAGCAGCACGTAAGGAAAAGATTCGGAGGCATCATTTTATTCATTTCCAAACAAGAAATGGCATCGAGACAGAAGAAAAAAGTGGATCCAAGCTGTAAAACGAGACAAGAAAATATTTATTGTTCTAAATTTTATATTACTGAATATTTAATTAAATCGCTATTTTTATGTATGATTTCATTTCATTTCATTTCATGACTCCACAGAGTAGATACCAACACAATACTCGAAAATCTGCTCCAGACATTTCGTTGGTAACAAGAAAAGTGACAACCCAAATCATTCATCATAATTGTCCACAACATTTATCCACAAAAAAACAAAAGAACTCTCACTTCTAGCTGAACAATGTTATACACACCTTGCAAAACGAACAAAGCGAAGGAAAACCGATAGGAAGATACATGGTGGAAAATGAGTTTTCCCATGATCTCTTTCTTGTTTTATAAAAATAAACTACTTCTGCTACATGTTTACATTTTTGTGATGCCCCTGCTTTACACTCACATATACACTGTCATATCAAAGAATTATGACCAGCACCCCTTCAAGGCACACGCATGGTTCGCCCCAACAACGATTACACGTTGCAAATTTTGCATAATAGGCTGAGAAAGCTTTAAAGCTGGTGCATCAAACGGCAGGTGCACGAGCCTCAAGATGGGTAAAAGTCCGGATTTAACGGCCATCCAAAAAGGGATGATAATAGGCTATCGCAGCAAGGGTGGCACCATCTCCGAAACGGCGCGATTTGTGAACTGTTCACGGTCCGCTGTAGTGAAGGTGTACAAAGACTGGACAGCAGGGACAGAAATCGCCTCCCAACGCCATCACTGTAAAGCCATCGACCAACGGGGTGAGCGGCGCCTACGACGACTTGTAAAAGGTGACAGGAGAGCCACAGTCCGTCAACTGACCACCAGATTCAACATTGGTGCCAACAGACGTGTATCCGACATTACCGTTGAACGCACTCGGATGGGCCTGAACAGTCGACGCATGGTTGCTGCACCCATGTTGACCAGGGGTCATCGTCAACGTCGCCTAGACTTTGCACGTGAGCACCGCCATTGGACCACAGACGAATGGGCTAAGGTCACCTTCTCCGACGAGTCAAGGTTTTTGCTCCATAAGATTGACGGGCGATGGCGAGTGCGTCGTGAACGCCATGAAAAGAGACTGCAGGAGGCTATTGTGGGCCGAAAACAGGCTGGTGGGGGTAGTGTGCATGTGTGTGGGATCTTCTGTTGGGAGCAGTTAGATCCACTGATTCGTCTAGAGGGCAATTTGAATCCCTGTGGCTATCTGTCAATCGTAGCGGACCCGTACATGCTCACGATGTTCCCCCAATGTGATGGCGTGTTCCAGCAGGACAATGCACCCTGCCAAAGGCACGTCTCCTTCTGGATTGGTTCGAGGAATACTCTACTGATTTTCGAGTGCTCCCTTGGCCCGCTAATTCGCCGGACATCAATCCAGTCGAACATCTGTGGGGGCACCTTGATCGCCATGTACGGCAGCTGGACCCTCCACCTATGATTCTCGAAGCTCTGTGGACAGCGCTTCAAGCGGAATGGACTGCCATACCATCGAACACATACCGCGCACTTCTTGCGTCCATGCCACAACGCCTAGCAGCAGTTATAGCGGCGAAGGGTGGCTACTCCCATTACTAAGCGGGTGGTCATAATTCAATGATATGAGAGTGTATAACCTCTATGGTTCTTGCTTCTGTAAGCAGAATAAAAACAGATGTACAAATGAATATTGGCAAAATATTAAAAAAAAGATCAAATTTGAAGAAAAATATACATATCTCAATTGTCACGTTATAAGGCACAGAATTCACTCTGGTATATCGTAAACATTCTTTCAAGTACCTTATACTCGGTGTCGGCATCTCTCTTCTCTTTGACACTAAACACATGTCCCCTTTATCGGAAGTACAATTTCTAAAGTAACTGTTGAAAAAAATTCTGTTGAAACCAACAAAAATTTCTCTCTGCGATGCCATGAACAAATATTTCTCAATGCTTCGTGCTTGTGAAAACTATGTGTGTTATCACTCGTGGCCTTCGAGATATTGACGAAGGCCACGTATCACTAAAGTTTTTTTTAATTATTGACGCAAGAGGCGCCATTGTTCCCAAATTATCTACGATCTCGAGGCTTATAATAAGTGGAGGGACACATATACAAAATTTCAGGCTCTTAGGCCTTTTCGTACAAAAGTTATAGCTTTTTACTTACAGGGACTCTAATTTGTATTGGAGCCTCGCGGCCCCTGCCGAGACCTCAGAGGACTATATCAATTTTAGTGTGTAATAGCTAAAATTTTAAGCAACAAATTATAAATATAAAACATTTCAGAAATCTGGACTTCTGGTTTTAAATTTATAGCTTGATTTGAGATTGAGGCCGCCACACCCCTGCCAAGACATTTATATAATTTTTAATATATATTAGCTATATTTTTAAATACCGCACTATGATTAAACAAAATTTCAGGACCGTAGGCCTTTCCGTTCAAATTTTATAGCTTCAATTGTATTTGAGGCCGCCAGGGGCCCCGAGGCCTATACCAGTCTCCTTGTATATTGTCTATAATTTTTAAGTAACGCACTATAAAAATATAAAACTTCAAGTTCTTAGCCCTTTTTATTTTCCAAATGTTAGAGCTTATTTGTGACTTGGGCTTCAGGGTCCCTGTGGAGACCTAAGAGCCTTATACCAGTTTTATGTGTATATTAGCTAAATTTTTAAGTATACAAATTTTCAGATTTCTAAGCCTTTTCATACAAACATTATAGCTGTTTGTGTTTAGGGCCCCTGCCAGGGCCCCAGAGGACTATATAAGTAAACAAAATTTCAGATTTCTAGACCTTTACGTTTAAAAGTTGTAGCTTTGCTTGTGTTTGGGGTCTGTGAGAATCTGCTGGGGCCTATATTACTTTTTATGTATATTTGCAATATTTTTTTAGTGCCACACAATGAATATATAAAATTTCAGGTCCTAGCAGGGTGCCTTTCCGTTCAAATGTTATAGCTTCAATTGTATTTGAGGCCTCGAGGCCCCTGGCGGGCCCCATAGGCCTACATCACATTTCTTGTATATTTGCTATATTTTTTTAGTACCAAACTATAAATATACAAAATTCAAGTTCCTAGGTGGTTCCGTTCAAATGTTATAGCTTCAATTGTATTTGGGGCCTCAGAACCTCCGGCAGGGCCCTGGAGGCTTATATGACTTTTCTTGTAGATTGGTTTTATGTTTTCAGAACCGCACTATAAATTTACGAAATTTCAGGATTTTTGCCCTCTTTGTTCAAAAGATAAAAAAGGAACCATGAAATTCATACAAGTGGCCCCTGAGGGGCCCCGGGCCACCTTAGAGGAGTCGCTATATTTTTCGCACCGTCCTCTGCATAGAGTCTACGTGTGTAGAAAATTTCAAGCCTCTAGGTCAATCCTTTCAAAAGTTATGGCATTAAAATGTTACGAGCAGTAGCGGGAGTATTCGCTATACTTCAAATAGAGTTCTTTAAATTCTGACGTCAAACAGTCAAACTCTGATGTCACAAATTGCTCAATCGCAATCAAAACTCCATAGACATGAAAGGAAGTCAGTTGGGGAAACCACAAAAACACATGGTTTGGTCCACCCTAGAGGATTCGCTATATTTTTCGCTCCGTCCTCTGTATAGGGCCTACGTGTGTAGAACATTTCAAGCATCTAGGTCAATCCTTTCAAAAGTTATAGCGTGCGACATACGTTACATACATCTGTACCGTCGTTAATAGGGTTTTAGATGATGCTAAAACCCTAAAAATATAAATATTATCCCATATAGAAGACTTAAATTCAGATAAAGTCATACAATTTAAATCAATTACTTCAGAAAGTGTATTTGCAAGATTACACAAATGATAAAAAGGTAGATTATTTATAAGAGCTTTTCGAGAAAAAGGTAAATAAAATATATCTGATGATTTGGTACACATTCTGGGAAATCGTAAGGACATAAAGTCAAAAAAAGTGTTAGATATAATTTATAATATACATAGGTCGAATATAATTCCCCTGTGACGTGCTAGATTGCATTTAAAATACTGCATTAAATAAGAATTAGTAACATATAAATTAACAGTAAAATAACTCATCACAAAATATTTTAAAAATAATTTTTAGGAAATCGGTTTGAACCTTTTCATTTGATTTTTGTAAATTTCTACAATGTGGTGACCAGATAACAGAAGCAAATTCCAATAATGGTCTAACTAGTGCATTAAAAAGATAGATACAAAAATTACTATCATTGAACCTTTTAGCATTCCTAATTATAAAATAAGAAACAGAGTAGGCTTTAGAAATAATAAAATTAATATGATTTACAAATGAGAGCTTGGAGTCAAAAAGAACTCCTAGATCTTTTACACTAGGTTTCTTTTCTAAAATAATGTCATTCAAAACATATTGATGCTGTAAAATATTTCGTTTGAGTGAGTAGGACACAAAATTGCACTTATCGATATTAACAGACATCTTATTATTCACTACACTAGTTCATTATGCCATGTAAATCATTTTGTAAATAGATACAATCGTTCAAACCATAAACAATCTTGCCAGTCTTTAAATCATCAGCAAATTAAAATAATGTAGAGAATTTTACGCATTCTGCGATATCATTAATAAAAATTAAAAACAAAAGAGGCCCCAAAAGAGGCCCTGAGAACTCCAGAGGTAGAAGTAAAAGGGTTAGAGATGTCATCATTAATATTAACAAAATTGATTCGGATTGATAAATAAGATATAAACCAAGAAATGTAATTTCGGTCCATACCGAATTTAACCAATTTTTTCAATAATAGTGAATGATCTACCTTATCAAAAGCCTTTTCATAATCAATGTAAATTACATCAACCTGAGCCTTTGATTTAATACCTTCACCAATTAAGTGAATGGTGTCAAGAAGATTGGAAATAGTGGAACGTTTTGTATAGAATCCATGTTGTTGTGGTGATAGGTAGGAACAAACATGACTATAAGTTCTGTCATAAATAATTTGTTCAAACACCTTTGCAGGAACGCTGATTATAGAAATTGGACGATAATTCTTAATATCGTTTTTATTGCCCTTATTTTTGAAAATTGATGCTGTCTTAATTTGCTTCCAAAATTATGGAAAAACGCCAGATTTGCGAGACAAATTAAATATTAAAGAGAATGGAAGAACAAAGAATTCACAACAAGCTTTGTAAATGTAAGAGGGAATCCCATCCATTCCCATTGATCTTGTGTTTTTTATTTTTTTAATGGCACTCAAGATTTCATCATTAGAGATAAGGAAGAACATCTGCAGTAGAAGATTCCATGACTGACGGTAAAGACGAAGAACTGTAAACAGAGTCCTTCCATGTCAAATCGACGAATTTCGCCAAAAACCTGTGGCGCTGAAATTTTTAAATTTATTAAAACTTTGCGTGAACAGTTATTTATGTATAATTAGAAAGAAAACGCAATATCTTTTTATTTGGAGTTACGCATAGAGGAGTGTATAATTCTTTGGAACTCGGCCGAAAAGGAAAAAAATAATTTATGAAGGTACTACTGCAAATTATTTCGCGAAACTTTCTCCAGTTATAGTAGTGTTATAACGCCACGTTTTGATGTATGAGACATATTGATCTATTTGAAAACGTGGGCTGAAAAGAGGAAAAAATATAATTTTTTGAGTCATTTTTGAAAATTTTATTATGCAAGAGGGTAAATGAAAAACAATACGAATGATTTGAGGATTTTGTATTTTTCAGTCTGGAAGGAGATACAAATTGTTTATTGTTGACTGTCAAAATCGAAATCTTAAAGACTCTGAGCCTGATATATATCGTAGTTTCTAAAGATATTTTTCACATCCGTTTTAACACAGGAAATATCAAAGAATGTAGGTGACAATGAAACTCTGGAAACTCTCAAATGTCGGTCATCTCTTGGTATAAAAGCATGGCTTCCTCTTGTACCAGAAATTCGTATGGAGTTATTAAATCGTTCCATCAATTCCATTTCTGTGAGACCAATGTCGTGTTTATTCACATAAAAATATTTTATCCCAGTAATATGGTCATTTGCAAATTCGTAAAGATCTTTGGCGGACAGAATTTGGTCCGTAAATGGACGCTGTAGGCTGGCTTTTGTCACTAACCTCTTTGTTGTCCCGCCAATAGCATCACATGGACTTTTCCCATGACTTGTGGCAAAAAAATGCCATTCGGCATCTATTCCAAAATCATTTTTATGATTAACTAAATTGGTAAAGTTTTCTTGTTTTTGTACTGAGATGCGGCTCCATCACTAAAGTAATACATTTTCTGTATCTAAAGTAATACATTTTCATTATCTAATGTTTTAAGGTGCTGAATTACAACTTTTTGGAAATGGCAGAAAGTCTGGTTATATGGTTCAAACAATCACTTACTATACATAGAGAAACTGGCTTAGGAACAGTCGATGATTCATCCTGGTGCATGTAAATACGTGGAGAGGCGGAAGGGAGCCGAAATACAAACTGAAACGTATAGAAAATGGTTGAATGTATTTGCTGGTAAGATTTCGTCGTTCATTCGTCTTGCCATTATCTTCTATACAGCATAATAGTATTCAGCCATTTTTATGATATAAATAGGGTTATTTTCATTAAATAGTAAAAATATTGCTTTTATGCTATTTCGCTCAATACTCATCACTATTTCTTATGTTGTTACAAACTTTCTTGAAGAAATCTCGATTTATTAAGGAGTTATGATTTTTTTTCGAATGACCGTTCACCAACGTCCACGGATAAAGTGCTGTATGAAAACGTATATATCAAAGAAACGAGTTGAACTTAGAACAAAATATTTTGCCAGTGTTCATGCGCAATATCAATTAGAAACCGGAACAAATTTGGTTGGATTCTAAAAAAGTTGCGCCACAGCCGATTTGACATGGAATGACTCAACATTATAAACAGATTCAAAATGATGTTTGAATGCATTAGCGATATCATAAGCATTATCCAGAATTTTGTCATCATACACCATTCCATTCGGAAATCTCCTGTTATTTGAGCATCTCATCTCTTCAATGATCTTCCAAAAAACTTTGTTATTGGTTTTTATCAAATTTTTCGCCTGATCTAAATACAATTTAAAATCCCTCCTAATACATTTTTTAATTTCTGACCTCAAAGATTTAAATGTTAATCTATCAAGGGGATTATTTGAGCGTTTGAATTATTTGAAAATTTTATCTTTTCCCCTTATCAAAACAATAACTTCATTTGAAAACCATACAGGGTAATTCTTAGTTTTTTTCTTAGTTACAAATGGAACACATATTGATATTATATCAAATAAGATGTTATAAAATTCTTCCACTAGAGAATTGACATTATCTAACTGATACAGGCTGGACCATTTAGTGTACGATAACAATCTGTATAGTAACGCATAATCAGCAGATTTAAAGTTAAAGTGTGAAGGCCTAACTTTAAACTTATAATCAGTGATCAATTCAGAGCATGAGACCAGTAATGACGGATGATAGGCATCTTCCGCAACTAACCCATCATCCTTAATGCAAGTAAAGGAAGAGAAATTGGAAAATACCAAATCTACAGAGGTCGAGTCAAAAGTAGTGGCTGACTCGGGAGGGGGGGGGGGGGGGGTTAGAGTTTGACGAATTCTGGACGAAGACCATTTACCACAAGGGTATATCGCAGTTTATTAAGAGAAAAGAGTGGGAAGAAACGTCAGTACGAATTTGAATGCCATAGACATTGTGCCACCTGCGTCAGCCAGTGTAAAAATATGACAGAAAAATTGGGGACATGCGGGCTCCTTCGTCACTATTGGAAAAAGGGGACCAGTGCGCGAGCAGCAGCCGCCGAAATTTGCAGGTGAAAGGTCAGGGTGTGACCAATGAACGGACAGCACGACGGTGGTTCTCCCGCTTTTCGTCTGGAGACATGGGCCTGGAAGATGCGTCAAGGAGCGGAAGACCCAAAGAAGTGGAAGACGCAGCCCTACGGCAACAAGCGGAATCCAACCCAGGCAGCACCACCCGTGGACTAGCGGCGGACATCGGGACATCACAATTAAGAGTGGTTCAACATCTGCACGCCATGGGAAAGGTCAACAGGAGCTGCCGAGTTGTGCCCCACGAGCTGACGCTCGCGCAAGCACAACAACGGGTGAAGGTGTGTCGTCAACTGCTGGAAAAAAATCGAGGTTCTGCCACATCCAGCATACAACCGCGACCTGGCACCATCCGACTACCATCTCTTCCGGTCCATGGCACACTTCCTGCGTGGACGGCACTTCGCCAATGTCAGTGAGGTTGAAGACGCCGTGCGTGACTTTTTCGCCCAGAACCGGAGGAGTGGTTTCGCGAGAGCATCCGCCAACTGGCTGATCGTTAGATGAAGACCATCGAGTATGATGGACTCTACTTTGAAGATTAGCAATGAGTAGTTCCTGTCTAGTGCCCATTTAAAAGTTTACGCGGTGATCGGCCACTACTTTTGGCTCAACCACTGTAAAACTTAACCATAGTGATTGACATTTGAATTAATCTGCTCACAGTTTAAAGAGTGCATAAAAGAGTGCAACAATGATACCTTAGATAAATTTAGAAAATTGTGCGTAAGAGGGAAAAATTCAGGAACATTAAAATCGCCAGTAATAACTACATTATCACACGATGAGAGAATTAAGGCAGATGCAGAGTCTAGTAATAATTGATAGTCGCCTATATTTGTATATGGGGAAATATAAATAACACCAATTATAAATCTAAGATTATTAAATTTCACTAACAAAATGACATAATCGATAGGTTAGTCAGGTTAGGTTAATCGATAGGTTAGACTAACCGGCGTCGCTCGGAGAAAAATAGAGTTTTTTCATATTTATGTATACAGGGTGGTGTGCAAACTTGGGGGGGGGGGGGTGATAGAGGGATCAAATCTAAGCACCATTTCCCTCTTTCATTTTTTTCTCTGGGTATTGTTTTTGAGATAAAAATTGTTGGACGTCGCGTAGACAGTAATATGCCACTCAACCCGTAATTCTGGACCACGTCAAAATCATGGTCAATCATGTAATAAAATGAACAAAAAACACATTGCATACAGTATAATAATGTGACTTGTTTTTTATGAAATATGCAAATGTTTTACAATAAGTGTTATAGATTAATAAATGAAAGGTCTTAAGAGGATTTTTTTTATTTTTTTATTTTTTCTATTTTATTTTTTCACGGCAAACCTCAGATGTTGAAATTATTAATGAAAATATGAAAGAAAGTTGCACAGCCTGGCTTCGAACCAGGAACGATTATACCAGTAGGAAAGATAGTCCCAGCCTACGAATTGGGTACTGCTTCAACCAGCTCTAAGGACATGTACGGGGTTGTGCACACTCTTATGACGCTTCGGTAGAGAGTAGTTCATTGTGCGTCTATTGGTATCAAACAAATATGGCTGGTTTAATAAATGACAGTGAAGAGTAGCGTTTCATGGATAGAGTTCGTGCAAATGCATATCGAGAGGCAATGGAAGCAGGTGCGTCTTTTATTAATCGCAAATGGGTTGCGAACAAGTTAAACCGATCGGATAGATGGGTGACGGACAATTGGAAGAAAGTTATGATAACTGCCATGCCGAATTTGCTGAGGGTAGGCCCGAGAAATTATCACAGGAAAGCAAAAACATCATTGCTAATAACAGTGGCAAAAGACGTCGCAGCTTGTGTCAACGTTGCACAAGAAATTAAAGCCAAGCGTGGAAAAACAATTTCTCGTTCAACGGTTCAAAGACATCGTCAGCGTGCAAACATCAAGCCATTCCATGTTATTCCGAAACCGATGAAGACCGCATTAAACATCGAAGACCGGCTCTGATTTTGCGACTACCTGCGAGATTGGGTGGAAGACGACTTCGTGCACCTTGCCCCGAGCGACGAGTTCTTTGTGTGGACTATGAGACGTCCGAATTACCAAAACGATAGGGTCTGGAGCTTATCGATTACAGATATTTCTGACGATGAACACTATCAAGAGCTGTCCAAGAAGCCTGACTGCATTGGCATCTTCGTGTGTTTCACCGCCAAGCGAATGATGTGGAGATTCAAAGAGCAGGGTGAGTCATGGAATGGTGATTATTTTCGGAATTTGCTAACAAATGATGTTTTTCCGTTTCTTCGAGATCCAAACAACACTATCGACCCGCATGAAGTTTGTTTTTTGCACGATAAGGCACCTTGCTTTAAGGCTAATGCAACACAGCAAATCCTAAGAGAAAGTGCTATCGATTTCTTCTCATCAAACGAATGGCCCGGTGCATCCCCTGACCTAAACGTTGCTGAACATTTTGGAGCCGTGTTAAAAGAGGCAGTGGAATCTTTAATGATTCAAGAACGTGGTGAAAATCGGTATTCTCGAGACCTTCTAATGGGAAACCTGACATCTGTGCTGAAGGACATGGAGTACGATACTGCTCTGTTTGAGACACTCCTCCGCTCCTACCCGAAACGGATGCGTGCTGTTCGAGAAGCAGGTGGTGGCCACACTAAATATTGATGTGATAAAAGCAGAAATAAACGTACTTTTTGATTATCAACCGCAGAACATTCCACTTAGTTTTGTTTATTTTCCAGACCCCTAGCAAAAGGTTATGCACAACCCTGTAGAATGCTTCCATGTCCACAGTGGCGCAATTGGGTGGCGCGTCTGCACGGTGAGCAGAAGGTTCCTGGTTCGAACCCAGGCTGTGGAATTTTCTTTCCTATTTTCATCAATAATAAGTGTTCAATTGACTCCCTCTGGCATGAATGCATGCTTCACAACGTCGCCGCTACCAGCTGTTCATCGGATCCCATTGGTGTCTCGTATACCAATGTCTTTAAGTGTCTCCACAAATTCCAAACAACTGTTTCCTGCAGGTAGGATTTCAACATTTTTTATCTCAAAAACAATGCCCCAAAGAAAAATTACACTGTTTTTCTTTAGTCGATCATTGTTAATCCTATTTCTACCAATAATAAGCCCTACATTTGGTCGACTAATGATGTAACAACAAGGCCTACGAGATAACAAGGCCTGGAAGCGAAAAAGTCACCTGACCATCGGGGTGCTAGCAACAATCCAACCTTCATTGTTTCCAACAAAAGGAAAAACATTGATTGTTAACATCCAAGATGGAGACAATGATGGTTGCATTGTTGCTAGCACCCCGATGGTCAGGTGACTTTTTTTTGTCGTGTGTTATACAGTTGCTCGGGTGACTCAGGAAAAAACAGACGATTAGTTTAGCTGGAGAGATGCCCAGCGAATGCAGCTCGCGATGGATGATAGTCCTCGAGAGGAAATTCGAACGCTAACGACGAAATCTTTAAAGCTTTACTTTCCGGGAAGAGTCGTCCACTCATCATCCAGTTGAAAAGACATTGAGAAGTAAAAATAATGCAGGAATACTTCGAGATTGTGGAATTCTGTAAAAAGACTTTCTTACCGATTTTGACTACCGAATGATATGACTATTGAAAATGCAACGAAAACTCCATTCATGTTGAAGAAGAGTAATGGAGAACACCGGATCATGAATGAAAAAGTTTCTCATTAATGGACTATCCGGTAATGAGGGAAGTGAACGGGACTAAATTTAAGAAATAGACTATAGTACTTTCACCTTGTTTTATGTGTTTAAGCAGGCAATCGCATTCCTAAATGTTAAACGGCAAAACGACGTCAGCAGGCTGAAATAAAAGAATCAAGTTTGTGCGATTCGAAACCCCGGGATCTGCAACGTTTGTGATTTCCGTAACTTGAAGTGTGACGCCATGGAACGCTCGTTTAAGGGAATTGGATTGCGCCAGTAACGATAAGAGTATTTCAACTTTATTAACACAACTAACACGATAGGGCTCTCCTTACCCCCCCCCCCTCACTTTAGTGATTTACTTACCTTGTACGATGTTGGAAACCTGTGAAGAGACAAAGCGAAACATAATTCGACACTATTAACTGTTTGTTGTTCTTTTAAGATAAACTGAATATTTACAGACGCAGAAAACACTTACCTGGAAGAAACCGAAGTGATGTTCCCCTGGGAAATGGACAAGAATATGAAGAAGCAATAAAGCAAAGGACAAGGAAATGGTTTGGACTCATGGATATGAGAAAGAGATTACCAAGAAGTAAAACTCGCCATTTTCTGGAATGAAACGAGTACAGAACTGGTAACCTAAAGATTAGCAATCGTTATTTAAGTACACTCACAGCAATATGCGGTTAATATGACCCGCTTGTGAGAGTACTATGATTCTTCCAATACGACCCATTTAAGATAGTCATTGGACACGTATGTCAGTAAGAGTTGTTTGACCCAAATTTCCGAGTCGCCATTCTCGGGTCAATTGACTCGACTGTACAAGACTTAAGACTCATTAACGGAATGTTTACTATACGCGTATATACCTATTTACACATTTTTACATACACATTTATACATTTTCACCGCTACTTACACATTTATATAGTCATATTTACATAAATTTACACACGGGTATACACCAATTTACACAGGTTTACATTCATTTATATACTGACCTGTATTTGTTTTTTATCATCTTTATAGTCAAAATTCGCCAGCAGAAGCTAGAACTTCAAGCTTGTTGACAGAAAAAAGGATTTTAATGATAAATCTGTAAATCTGTTGCTAAATTCTAAAATAACAATCAATATTGGATGTTAACATACAGTGTTTTTTCTTTTGTTGGAAACAGTGAAGGTTGGATTGTTGATAGCACCCAGTTTGTCAGGTGACTTTTTCGCTTGTTATCTCGTTGGCCTCGCAGTCGATAATAATGAATGCTGTTCAGTGGAAATGCATTTCAGATCACAACGAATAAATAAAAAAATAATCGTAACAATAATGAATAAGATAACGTGTTAGCAAATAAATTTGAAACTATTAAATAAGTATAATTTACGTTAGAAAAAAGTATAACGTAGATTCATATTTTCATTCAATTTTTCTTGAACTGATAAAATTTTTAGGAGCAAGACGAACAACGTCGGAGAATGGCTTATTCAACGTTGGGTGTTTGATGGAGACCGTTCTCGCACTCAGAGTTGAAGAGACTATCCCTACTGATAGATTTCCTTTAGATAACTTGTCCCATCCATAGTCATATTAAAGAATAGTATTGTTTCTGATAATTTTGTATTAATCTTCTTACTAATACGAACGGCGAAATCGTCCAGTATCGCTATCCGCCATGTTTTCGCAACTTGATTTCGTATCTCTACCGGAAATGATTCCCATTTCCTATGTCTTGGCTCGTAAAGCTGTGTATGGCGCTGTTAGATGAGTCAGGGGTTCTTAAACACTTGAAAATGGATAGTACAACTTATCTACGAAGTACTGTGTTCTTATAATCGAGTCAGACAGCTGTAACATAATAAAATGAGTCCTACGAGCTGGAAATTGCTGTGAGTGTAGTTTGCTACGAAAACGGAACGCAATGATAGATTTAAAACTGAAACTTACCTGTTAACTACTTTGACCGTAGCATATAGAATGCAATTTAATTATTTGAGAATTCTATTTCATTTTTTTTTTTAATTTCTGAATTGCCGTAGGCGAAAAGCAAGGAACTAAGGAACAGTCCCCTACGATTGGAGATCATGTGGAAAATGGTCAAGCTCGAGAAGCCGATTGTAACCCAAGATGAAATCAAGTTGTCATTGAGGATTAGTGATTTAGTGATGTCTGAGTAAAGAGATAAATGAACTGTTCCAAAGTTTATATAAGTAGAAAGAAATAAAAGCCACAGTAATCAGAAGGTTGACTGTATGTTTATTTAAAAAAAGGACGAAATAAGATTAATAAAATAAAAAAAGGGGAAAAATACATCAAGTTGGGAATTAAGCTTACTTACTAAAGGAAAGGCAGGATCTGGGAAACTTTCAGCTTTCATCACAAAATAAATGCTACAAGAGATCAATTTGTAATTTTTGTTTAATGTTATTTAATTTTCAATTAAATTATGTATTTCTTATACCCATCAGTTATTCGTTTTTGTTTTTTTTGTTTTAAAAGCAGTCTATATTTTTTAGACTATGAATATTTAACCTGAATCGTTTCAAATATTTAAAAAGACTTTAAAAAGAGACTTTTTTTTTAATAATGCAAGTAACAGGCTAACAAAAACACCAGTAACTTTTGACCCATACAAAAAGACCCATGACTTTTGGCATATGAAATTAAATAAAATAAATATTCACAAATAATAACATTTAAGTAAAGTGGTGTAAAAATAACTATAAATTTTTAAAGATGGTCATTCTATTATAAACTGATCTATGAACAATTTTTTTCATTATTTAATGCCTTTACTTCGTATTGAATCTTTATGTTCACGTATGTTTGTGAAATGGCTTGAAAAGCGTAGTGAGGTAAGATGGCGGCAATTGGCTTCACTAGCAACAATGTTAAAGCTGAAGCTCTGGCGATCTATTTACTATATATCTGTGGCTTATCCTATGCCAAACCTCAGATGTTTAAGTTATTGATGAAAAAATACTGATTTTTAAAATCCAAGATGGAAACAATGAAGATATCATTGTTGTTTGGACTAAGAAGATCAGGTGACTTTTTAGTCAGCTACGATGCTTGCCTTAATGATTCACGTTTTAAAGGGGCTAATTATAAAAAGTAATAAATAAATAAATAAATAAATAAATAAATAAAGCAACATTATTTCTTTTTTATTAACAACTTTGGAGAGATGTAAGAAATTATTCTAAAACAAATAAGGGGCGAGCAGCTGCTCAAGCTTTTGCTGAAAAGGTGAAGGTACTTTCTCTGATGAGCTAATAACAGGAGAATATTTATTTTTCGAATGATTTTTGTAATGTAGTAACTTCTGTATAGGAAGACATATTTTGTGTTTAACTAAACATATTAGAAAATTATAAAGATCTCAACTGATTGTGTGAGAGGGCAATCCTTACTACTAAAATAGATACTGTCAATAGGAACATGATACAGGACATGATTCCACGCTCTGTGACTGAATACAACTCTACTAAAACAGTACATGTTGATAAGGGATGTTGACGAGGCTGTTCTCAACTCTCAATCCATCTATGGAGTATTTTTAATATAAACACAAATAATACAGAGGTTGAGTCAAAAGTAGTGGCCGATCACCGCGCAAACTTTTAAATGGGCACCAGACAGGAACCATTCATTGCTAATCTTCAGAGTAGAGTCCATCATACTCGATGATCTTCATCCAACGATCAGCCAGTTGGCGGAAGTCCTCGCGAAACCACTCCTCCGGTTTCTGGGCGAAAAAGTCACGCACGGAGTCTTCAACCTCACTGACATTGGCGAAGTGCCGTCCATGCAGGAAGTGCGCCATGGACCGAAAGAGAAGGTATTCGGAAGGTGCCAGGTCGGGGCTGTAAGCTAGACGTGGCAGAACCTCCATTTTTTCCCCAGTACTTGTTGTGCTTGCGCGGGCGTCAGCTCGTGGGGCACAACTCGACAGCTCCTGTTGACCTTTTCCATGGCGTGCAGATGTCGAACCACACTCGATTGTGATGTCTCGATGTCCGCCGCTAGTCCACAGGTGGTGCTGCCTGGGTTGGTTTCCACTTGCTGCCGTAGGGCTGCGTCATCCACTTCTTTGGGTCTTTCTCTCCTTGGGGCATCTTCCAGGCCCATGTCTCCAGACCGAAAAGCGGGAGAACCACCGTCGTGCTGTCCGTTCATTGGTCACACCCTGACCTTCCACCCTGCAAATTTCGGCGGCTGCTGCTCGCGCACTGGTCCCCTTTTTAAAAGCTTTTATTAACTTTGCTGTGTTAGTTTGTTTAGGTCAAATCTTATAATCAATATTAAACCAACTTTCCGACAAGCCAGGGAGCTGCAATTTGACACACTTATGCAGAATCGATGACAATTTATGATAAAGAAAAAAATTTTCAAATCTGTTCATTGGTTCGTGTTCTAATGGTACTAACTCATTACTACGAATTGATTGTTGTAACAATTGGACATTTCGTTATGGCGAGAGGTAAATGTATCTATTGTTTATTGTTGCAAAATTAAGCTTTATTGTTGCCACTAAATAAAGCATTATAAAAGCTTGGTTTGATAAAACCCTTTTTACATAATCTTGTTTCCAATAGTGACGAAGGAGCCCGCGTATCACCAATTTTTCTGCTATGTTTTTACACTGGCTGACGCAGGTGGCACAATGTCTATGGCATTCAAATTCGTGCTGACGTTTCTTCGCACTCTTTTCTCTTAATAAACTGCGATGTATACCCTTGTGGTAAATGGTCTTCGCCCAGAATTTGTGAAACTCTAACCCCCCCTTCCCCCCTCCCGAGTCGGCCACTACTTTTGACTCAACCTCTGTAATAGCCTTTCTTTGGTATTTAAAATGTTAAGGATGCAATGTTGAATTTTCCTGGACAAAACCCAATTTGACACAAAATTCTGTTCGATTTTCCAAAGTATTAATTCTAAGGGTTTTCATGTATTCATATATATATTCAAAGTCAGAAATTGTAAAATTTCATTCAACAAACAGCTCCAGCAATGCTGGCATATCAACCAGTGATTTATAAATTAACATTTTTGACTTTCAGTTGAAAGGTGGTGTTGCCTCGGCGCGGAGAAGTCACCTGCCCATACTAGTCCGAATAACAATGTAACTTCATTGTTTTCATCTTGGATTTTAATAATCAATATTTTTTCGTTTGTTGGAAACAATGAAGGTTGGATTGTTGGCCGGACTACTATGATCAGGTGACTTTTCCGCGCCGGGGCATCACTACCGAGAGAGAAGGCCTTCGCATTGAAACTTAATACATTGTTACATCATCTTAGATAGTGTAAATTCAGGGCTTATTATTGGTAGAAATACGAATAACAATGCACTATCTATGAAGATGTAACAATGCATTACGTTTCAATGCAGAGGCCTTCTCTCTCGGTGGTCACGGCCGGGGCAACGCCTCGTATAAAGAAAGCCTTGGCACTGAAACGTCATACATTGTTACCTCATCATAAGTCGACAAAATTTAGGGCTTACTATTGGTTGAAATACGATTAACAAAGGACGAAGTATGATGAGGTAACAATGTATGACGTTTCAGTGGCGGAGGCTTTCTTTATAGGAGGCGTTGGCCGGGGCCTCTTTCTCGTTGGCTTCGCTCGTTTGATATTAATGTCCAAATATAATCTTTTATATGTAAAATTAGGATTTAAAGCAATTAACACTCCCAATTATAATGAAACTAACAAAAAAAGAATAATATAAAAGAATAACACAAGTAAAATAGATCATCAAAAATAATTTTTTTGGCCGATTACCCGAATTGATACATTTGAAGGGTTGGAAAAAAGTTTCATTGTTACAAACCATCGTCGATTCGACGAGTCATGGCAACACCTCCTATACTCTATCCAACGAAAGTTGGAGTGGGCGTGTCCAGTTAAACTTCCTATTTAAATTGTTAGATATTGTTGCCAAAGTAGAATCAACAATTGAACGGAAACGTCATACATGTTGCATCATCATTAGTCGACCAAATTTAGAGCTTATTATTGGTAGGAATAGGATTAACAATGTCGACTAATGATGATGTAACAATGTATAAGGTTTTCGTTATCAGGCCTTCTGTCTAGGTGGTGTTGGTCATGGTCGCTAAAAATTGGTATTATTAAGAAACTATTAGGGCTATGGAAAAAATACCTCCATCCCTTACTAGAGTCAAAGACCGTGTGCGATTAGATAAATGCATTAGGGGTTTATATATAAATGCGCGAGAGTTATGAAGAATATTAAAAAACAGCGTAGTCGATACGACGAAGCTTAGTAATCAAGGTTAATATGAACTGTAGTTTGTTTATTTTTGTATTTATTGCTTCCAGGCCTTGTTATCTCGTAGGCCTCGTGTAACAATATATGACGTTTCCCTTATCAGGCCTTCTGTCTAGGAGGTATTGATCAGAGGAGATCACGCAACCACTGAGCCATCGAGGCCAATAAGGAAAAGTAAAGTCGTCTGCTAGACAGAGAGTAATGCCCACGCAAATGGCCAGAGAGCGCCAGTGAAAAAAAATAATCACGCTTTAAACAATGGAGTTTCCCATCCTTCATTTCTTCATTCATGACCATAGCCAAAGTAATTTTTTATGGCCTATTGTTGCAGAAACTTTGCACTGCATTGTAGGACATGACCTACATTGTTGGTCCACGCATATCGTGGGCTCATGTCAGACAGACAGATCAAGCAAAAGATTATTTTTACCAAAGGGTCGCCCTGACACTCGGCACATGCAAACCTTACCCTGAACCTAACGAACATCTGGTGCAAGTATGAGCTCAAAAGGATAAGCGGTTCAAAAGTTTTAAGAACATTTACAGACGCACCCTGAATTTTTATATAGACCTTTCCATTGAAACCGAAACTGGAGTACTGCGCAGAAGCAGGACAGCAAAACTTGCGTTTCCTGCCTTGAAATGTACAAACACTACTACACATCCGGAGGAAAACGGAAGTTTTTTTGCTGTTCTGCTTCTGTGCAGTTAGTCCAGTTTCGGTTTCAAGAGAAAGGTCTATATAAAAAAAAGATAAACAAACTCTGGCGCCATCTCTTGAGTAAACAAACAAACATAAACCAAGATATATGATTTTTACCCCTTCCCCCCTCACTTTGGGGACATGTAAACCTTACTCTGGACCTAACGAACATATGGTGCGAATATGAGCTCAATCGGATACATGGTTCAAAAGTTTTTAGAACATTTACAGACGCACCCTGAGCCTGAATTTTTATATATAAAGATAATTCATGCATAGAATATTTTAATTTCCTCTACATTGTTAATTTTTATCCACACATTTCGTTGAAAAATCCTCTGCTATTCCGCAACCACCAATAAACAGAGGAAACAGAGATATTCCCCGCGTGCCACCACCGTCGCATTGACTTTGGGCTGTTTCGTGTTTTTTAACCTTACATGTCGCATCTGTATCTCTTTCATCTGTGGATTCATAGATTCATTATGGGATTCAGAGATTCGTGTAAGATTTACTTAAGATTCAACGATTTTTCAGAGATTTATAGCCAAATGTAGGAACTTTGTCTCGGTTTTTATGAGAATCTGGGTCGAGATATCGGGATTCAGAACAGATTCGGTCAGATTTTAGAGATTCTTTTTACCTTTGTCAAATATTCAGCGTATTGTCAGACCCCTGTGCTTACTCGAGAGACCCGATACCAGTGCTTATATTTCATACTTCATTTATTATAAGCCCTTATTCAGTATTACCGAAGTACATGATTTTGTAGACTCGTCCATTGAAAAATAAATAAAAAGTGTATGTACTATATAAAATATTTATTTGTTTGTTTAAATCTAAAAACATCATCATGATTTTTATTTTTGGATCGGACACCAGTATCAACGTCTTCTCCTTAATCTGATATGAAGTCAATATGCCGTAGGCCCGCCTTTCGCTCTTACGGCAGCCTCGACCCTAAAAATTTGGAGAAAACCCCTTATTTATTGTTTTGTTTATTTTTGAGATCAACTGAAATTCAACTCATTCTATCGACGATGTCTTTCTGAATTTTCACGATATTTTCTTGGGCTTTATATACGTTTGACTAATAAATTATCCAAAAGACATTTTGGTAACGCTTGCGCATGCGCAGTTAAACATTATATAGTGGCAATGCTCATATTTTATCAAATATTTAATATTTGATTGCAGGGTGTTGTCACTACTGTAGTTTGTCAAGTTTCCTGAAAATGACATTGCACACACCCACACATACACACACAAGTTATTTCTGAAAGAACTCTTCTTGCTTCTCTACACAGCGTTCTGGGAGCATCTGGATACCGGTTCTGTAGAAATCTTCAGGCTGATGTCGAAACCACGTCAGGACAGCCTTTTTCACTTCCTCATTGGAGCCGAACCTCTGCCCTCCTAAGAACTCTTTCAATGGTCCAAAAAAGTGATAGTCGCAAGGGCTATATGGAGGAAGTGGTAAGATGTCTCATTTGATTTCCGTCAGTGTGTCCATAGTCAGTTTGGTTGTATGTGGTTTAGCATTGTCTTGCAGAAAACAAACACCACTGGTAAGGAGTCCTGGTCGCTTTTTGCGTAGTGCCGGCTTCAGGGACGTTCACAAAATGTCACTGTAGTAAGGTGCATTTAAGGTTCGACGTTCTTCCAGAAAATCGAAATGAATGATATCCTTAATGCCCCAGAATACAGTCGCCATCCTGTCGTTTCAGACGGTGTCGTCTTGAATTTCTTGGGTCGTAGCGAGTCAGAGTGTCGCCACTCCATGCTCGCACGCTTGCTTTCAGGAGTATGGTGATGAATCCATTTCTTGTCGGTAGTCAGAACATGTCTTAGGAAGCTGTCACCTTCCCTGTCATATCGCTGCAGCAGCAAGGAACAGATTTCCACCCGGGTGGTTTTGTGATCCTCGGAAAGTTGCTTAGGGACCCATCTGGTACAGAATTTCAGCTTATCGTGGATGATGGTCTCCACACGGCTAGTGCTGATGTTATTGAAGCCAATTCTCGGACATGAATCCGCCTGTTGTTCCTTATCAGCTCATTTGTTCGTGCGATGATGCCATCATTGACAGGCCAGCCAGGTGGCCGAGAGGGCTAGGGCGTAGGTTTTCTAGTGCTTGAGTCCATATGTTTGCGTTTGTCCCGGGCTGCGTACAGATATAACTTGTGTAAAAGGCGCAAAATGACCTTAGTAGTCGAAGCTAAAAAAATTCTAATAAACCAACCAACCAAACCATCATTGACAACAGTTGCTGCCCTTGCCTTATGAGGTTCATTGCCGGTGGGTTCTCGCCCTCCTTCAAACTTTTGACACCAAGCAAAGAAGGATGATCGAGACGAACATGACTCGGTGAACTGTCTTTGAAATCTCTGATAAATTTCAGATGCTTTCACATCATCTTTCACTTGATGATTATTCGTTGTTCCACTTTGGTTGAGACATCGCTGTCCGCCATTTTGTTTAAACAAACAATCGGTTGTCATGGCAACCGGATGAGTGGTGCTGCATTTGCATGACAGGCGGTAGTTGCCATCCCAACAATGAAAGTTTAGGTTTTTACAACAATGAAATTTACAAAAAATAAAGTCCAGGTCAAATTTGAATGCCCTTCGTACAATAGATAGAAGTTCGAGGAAGTAATTTCGGTAAAAATTCGTCTTTGTCGTCTGGAATTCGATCAAAGAAGATTCAGTGATAGATATGGGATAACCGTAGCCCCTCAGGGAATTAGCCACCATGTCAATTAAATCTGTTACATGGGGGACCCCGCTCCCACAAGCAGGATTGGCTCAGCGCCCCCCCTCCCCCGAAAAAATTCTGGGTACGGCCCTGTAGCCCCTAGACCAATTATGTTTTTGCACGCGTTTGGAAGTAAATTTATAAGTATTATCCCCACTCCCTGGATATCATCCTTAATACTATACTACTGCTTCCGCTAACTATAGGATTATAATGAGAGCAAATGGAGCCAGAAACTGTGGACACAACTTGACAAGAACGACAGGAAACCACTGATCCACATAAGATATTTATTAAAACGTATGCGCATTTCGGCAGCCAAGCTGCCTTCTTCAGCGTATACAAAGACCTGATCAGAACAAAGTAAATCTGTTTATACAAAGTAAACCTTTAAACAAAGTTAACCTTTGTTTAAACAAAGTAAACCTTTGTATACGCTGAAGAAGGCAGCTTGGCTGCCGAAATGCGCATACGTTTTAATAAATATCTTATGTGGATCAGTGGTTTCCTGTCGTTCTTGTATAGGATTATACGTTGTTCGGATCTGCCCTGGGAGGTATTTATTAGTTCTTTTGAGGAGAGAGGTTGTGTATCTTCTTTTTTAAAGAGAATTGAAGAACAAAGGTGTAGTATTAAGGATGTGATAGAACTTCTCCTTTCCTGGAACCGACCTGAATGACACAAATGAGTGTCCAAATGGGCAACTTTGACGGGAGTAAGAAGCTAATAGAGCCTCACCATAATGACCTGAAATGACAATGAATGAACGAATAAGGGAAATAGCCCGAATAAATGTTGGTAATGTTATTCAAGTATTTTCGTATTCATAACTCGTATAAATACAGTTATCAGAAAGGTGTTGCGAAATATATGCACGATTGCCTCAACAAACCTTAAGAAACTTTACTGATGACGTGTTTTCAAAGGAACTTGGATTTCATCTTGAACAAGTCGTTTCCCGAAGCTACTTCGAGAGTAACAAAATTTTCAAACTGGATTTTGACCTTTACGTGCGATAAACGTTAAAGTAAGTCTATTCAATGGACAAATCAAATCTTTTTTTTGGTAGCAGCAATAAAAAACACGAATGTAATACAAATAAACGAAAGCGAACAATCATTCCCAGAATATTTTTTTTTTATAAATCTTTCATCCAATAGTTTTTGATCATAAAATATGGCAAAAAAATTTTAACGTTCGGTTGCTCTTTTCGAATAAAAATTTCGTTATTGTTCGCTATTGACACAGAACTCGTTTAAATTATTTATATCATCCTGTCTTTTAGATTATAATGGAAAAATTCCGATATAAATTTAAAAGAATTCAATGAAACTGAGATAGTGCGAGAGACAACACAAATCTTTTCAAGTCTATCTTACCGAGGCATATGATTTCATATTCATAAGTCCTCATCGGTATTGTTGCAAATGTTTTTACGATGTTCTTTTATTTGCACTATAAAGCATTCTTTTTTTTTTAATCGTGAAAGACCGATATGTTTTCTTGGTGACTCAGAGAGCTAGTGTGTGGCGTTCTAGTTCTAGAGTCCGGGTTCGAATCCCATCTTGGGCACGGAGTGTTAGCTGGTGTAATTTTAAAAAACACATGGGACGCCAGAAACTGTGTACAATGATTCACTGAAAAACTAAAAAGAAGAGAGTTTAATACTGAAAAAAACACAAATCCGCAAAAAAGAGTTTAATACTAACTGGTATGTACATTTCGCTGACTACGTGTAGCGTGGAATAAATGAAAATGTGCAGGGTTGGCGCAGTGGAAATTGTACACGATACAGAGACGGCTTAAGAGTTAAGTTAAATAAATATTTATTCAAAGTAAACGTAAGTTGATTCAAGTATTGACTTAACGTAAAATAACACCCTTAAAACCTACGATGAGTAACACAAATAAAATTATCAAAAACTTAACGTAAAGCTAAGACTTTATCAATGATTATTTCACAAAACATAATGTTGTTGAACGAACATTGCACAGAATACAATACTCCGTTGTACGTCATGCAACAAACAAAAATAAGCTTGTTAAAGAAGCATTACTTGTCAATAACGCTCACTACACTAATTTACACCAAACTCTTGGTGGGCATATGAATGGGTGTGATTCACTATGAGGAAATACAAGTGGCTAAGAAATCGACCTCCTTATGTCGACCGAACTTGTTAGGACGATTAACCACAATTAACTAGGAAGTCGCTAACACTTAATGCAGGTAAATGAATAAGTATCTGTCGGGTAAGTCACAATTTAGTAGACACCACAATATGAAATTGTAAGAGTCAGTCGAGGAGAATGGGTCGTCTCCGTGGATAGTTCCGTTGTCGAGGTTACACGTAGCGCTAAGGGGAACAGAGGCAACGTTCAGAAATATGGATTAGAAAAGGTGCTCTGTTTCCCTTGCAAAGCCGATACGCTAAGTAACAAAGGTTAACGGCGTTGCTGACGAAATAGCCATGAATTGGAGCAACGATGCAATAGGTTGCAGCGAAAAATGTTTAGGTCACCAGTATGAAACCGAGCTGACGCTCTATATAAATCGAAAATCCGTAGGGCCACAAGCCTTGGACTCGAGAGTGAAAACGGAGCTCGTAACTGCGTAGTTCCGCAAAGCTATAAAAGCAAGTTCCACGTTACGCCCTGGATAGATTTTACATGATACGAGGTGCGAAAAGACTATACCAGAGTGCCATACCTGAATTCTTCGATGCGATTCATAACAAACATGCCAGTTCCGCTGTAGGTGTGTCTGCTCAATCTCCTGGGCTGTCGGCGACGTTATAATGAAGGCCTGTCCATCGGGTCGGCTTGGCTCGCTCGTCCCTTCGGCGTTCGCTGCTTCGGCGATGGTAGATAACCTTCGTGGACTAGTATTCCGCTTTCTCAGCATAACCATAAGTCGCCATTTTCCTGCTCATTCCCGTTGACATGCCTTTTCAAGGACTCTCCCTCATACCTCCTTCTCCGACCTCGGTTTACCAAATTTTCCTTCTCCTCTCGTCTCTTCACGTTCTCTTCTCGAGAGCCGCTCCTTCCGTTTCCATTGGTTCGGCTCCCGTTGTGTCGGTGGCGATGAGGATTACGTCGACTGGCTTTCACTTCGATGAATAGACAATATGAGTGCGATAGCAGCCGATGCTGTCATCGGAATCCTGATGGATCGTGGATTCCGTGACACTTCGTCAACTTCTTCAGCAAGACACTTAGACAATCAGTAACAGACTTTCAAACTACTGATAGTCCAAGTGTCTTGCTGAAGAAGCTGACATAGTCAGCGAAATGTACATACAAGTTAGTATTAAACTCTTTCTGTAGTGTTTTCTGTCTTTTTATTTTTTCAGTGGTGTAATTTTGTCATGAACGCTATAGAAGAACAAGATTCTAGTGTCTTGTCCAATATTATTTGGATTGACAAAGCTCATTTCACGAGGAATAACATTGGCGATTGTCATAACGCATACTTCTGGGCTCCACAAAAAGTGAGGCAGTAACTGTAATGGTCCGTTAATTAATAGTCTATTAGGGCCAATATTTTTCGACGGACAAAAATATGTTCAGCTACTACATTATTCTTTACTTGACTGGGTGGAAAGCCTTCCACTAGTGCATTTCCGGTTCCTATAGTTCCAACATGATGCTGCTCCCCACTTAGACTTACTCCTGTGCAACACTATCTTCAAGACATGTTTCTCTCACGTATGAGACTTTGGAGGACTGTTGGATGGTCTCCTCGTTTGCCAGACCTAACTCCCATGGACTTTTTCTTATGGGGTTATTTAAAGCAGCAGGTATATGCTATAAGAACAAGTTGTGTGCGAGACCTACGAAGTAGCGTCCTGCTTGTTAGGTTAGATAATGCAGTGGCACATGAAACGATGTGCAATGTTCATCACAAAGTTTTTTTCTCGCATCCAATTGTGCATCGTTGCTTAAAGTGGACACACGCAGTAGAACCTTCTCAGCGGTAACTCTACAACATTATGTGCTTTTATTTCTACCTACATACAGTATTCGACGGTTATAGCCTCTGCTCCTACAAACTCTCCGAATTAAAATTTTAATCATTGGAATCAGACTTAAAATTCAATATCTTAGCAGAAAGTCTGCTATCTTTTTTGCATTTACGTAGAGTTTCCTATTCGAGCTTAACATTGTCGATTTATGTAAATGCATCTGCGCAAGTTTCCGGTAATCAATCACTTTATTTAATTGTCTAAAGAAATTTGTACATAATTTTTTTTTTGACATTTATTAACTGCCTATTAATTTTAAAGTAGCTTTTTCTTGATCAGATTTCAGCATGTGGTGCTTAAATCTTCCACTTTTAACCGTTAAGCAGCACTTTTCCTTATTTGGTTTGCATCTTTTGTTTAGGGGGGGGGGGGGGGTGATCGGAATGAATTTAGTGATTGTTTTGTTCAATTTTTATTATTTTCTTCTCCTCAAATACATGTATTTTATTCAATCTTCCATCGCGGCAAGTATTAAAAAGGAAATATTTACTGCGTTTGCTGTTGCACACGTGGATTTTTCTCCCCCGTTTTAAGAGTTTTATGTGTTTGGTCGGTTAGAAATCCCGGTGAGAAAACTGTGACGTCATTTTAACGCAGTCAAAAACGCCATTAGTGCTGCTTTGCCTAACCGGTTAGTGTAACCATAATAGAAAAAGAAAGTGTAACCGTCCTCACCTTTTACTATTATGGTGTAACCGTCCTCATCGCAGAGTGTTAGTTCATTCACAGCCTACAAGATTAGAGATGCTCGATGCTCATCGAGAGTGATAGAGGTGTGGAGCTCTGTTCAAAAATGAGCGTTAACGTGCTGAAACAGATAAGGGCCATTGCCAAAGTGCTGCCAGAGACATGGGAGTGCTGCGTTCCCCAGAATGTCTTGGTAACGCTCTGCGTTTAGATTTCCGTCCACAGAAACGATTGCAGCCAACCCATACCATGAAAAGCACCGATTTTGTTCAGAAATGTAGTATCTAAAATACTAACCTTGAATAACTATTTTTACCAAAACGTGGTTAATAGATTAACCTAATCCTATCGTGGGTAATTATGCAGATAACGGCCTCCAGCTCAATTTGCCGTTTTCGCTATCTTTTTTTTTTTCGCTTTTCGAACTACTAGTTGTAGTTGCAGAAAGTCTGTCTTTCTTGAGGGGGTGGACGAAAAAATTTTATTTTAGGTGGGGGAGGAGTTTTTTCTGATGATAGGCAAACTCTTTTATTATCTCATATCGAAGTTGCCATCAACAGTTGCACAGTTTGAAAATTTGAAAGCAATTGAAACAGCAGAATATTTTACCGACTATTTTACCAAGAGCACATAAGGATTTTACACTTATGTGCTCTTGATTTTACACTATGTCACAGATCAACTGCTTTAGCAGATATCACAAATGTTGGGTTAACTTAACGCTGGTTGAATCCGTAACTTAAAATAAAGAAAAGTAAAAAATTTTAATTTTATATTTTATCAAACGTGTTTTTATGTTAATTTAGACGTTATTTCTCTGATCCCCATATGAATTTTATGATACAAACAAGTTTGTTTTTCCAAATAATTACAAGCATCAGTGAAAATGTTTCTTATGATTCGAATAAATTACCACATAATAAAAACAATTCAATGTTTGTATGCTTTGAAAGTGCTTGTGGTACATAATTGTCACTACTTCTCAAACTTAATGAAAACTCGCCTTTTATTGCATATTAGCATGTTAATGTTTATTTGCTCATATTAAGCACAATTAATAAATTGCCTATATAACTCAAATTTTCTGCGCGTAAAAAACGGATACTTTTTCCAGTAAAATTAAGGGTTTAGTAAAATTTTATAATTCCTATGATAACTTTTCAAGGATAAACTTGTTAGACTGAACCAGAACAAGTAAACTCTTTCTTTATTAGTACACAATATACCAAGCTACAACAGGATTGGTTAGCCCAGTGAGAAACTACGTCATCATTCTCTCACCGGTGAGGGTTTTTGAGCACAGCTTCTAAGGCCCTTCGCACACTAAGCGACTAAAAAGAAACTAATTAGAAACTTAAGTCATCAACCAATTGCCAACACTGGCTAAGGTCAAAAACTCTCACCAGTGAGAAGAGTTAGCGTTTGGTCAGCCAGAAATCCCGGTGAGAAAACTGTGACGTCATTTTAACGCGGTCAGAAACGCTAGTTAAACCCTTTTATGTACTCTGCCCTAGTCCATCATTCTCTCACCGGTGAGGGTTTTTGACCATAGCCTATGAATCGCACACGACGCTCCTGAAAGTTTATAAAATTCAGTGACTATCGTGCTTTCGTTCGCCCGCTGGACACATGCGAAATTACTTCTCGATTATCGCGGCTTTGTTATAATATTGTGTTTAAATTATAATTTTATTATTGTGATTACAGCTATTATTATTATCGTGTTAAAAATGTCTAGTGATTCAAGTGATGAAGATATTATTTTTTATTATTAAAATAGAAAAAGGAAAAACGGGCAGAAGTAAAGGAAGTACTGGGTTCACCCCTACATTGAAAAAATATTCAATGCAAGAATTTTCTAATCTAAATTCAAGGATTAGCAATTTAGATTGAGTGTGGAGTGGAGTATGGAGTGGATGGGCAATTACTGGTTGCTATCATGTCTCTGT